>CM060864.1:18149954-18445412 GCA_030737845.1 Acorus calamus | reverse complement strand
TATGTTTAATCCATTCATCATTCAGTTCAACTAATAAATATTTTAGGTAGATGCACACATTATTCATCTTGATTGTTTTATGACATGAACTGAACTAATAAAAAATTTCCAAGTTTTTATTTTATCATAATTGTTTTATCATATACCTCTACTGCAACTATGAATTTTTTTACATGGACTATATATTCCTTTTTGTTAATAAATTAACTTAATGTTTATTAAATATAATTTATTTATTAATTTTTTTTTAAAATAGATCTTGTTATCGACACTTTCATTGATCACATGAAGTTACAAATCTGAATTCTGAATTGTAAATGAGAGAAAAAGAAATAATCAAACAAGGGATGCAATAGAGACTTTCCATAGATGGACTGAACCCCATTATTCTATGACTTCTATACAATTTCCGTGGACTAAGCATTTTTGGACTAAACACGACCCAAATACCATTTTTTCGACCAAAATAACATTTTGTTATACGAACAACATTCTGGAACCCAAATCGCATCATTGACGCAAAAACGACTTAAACATCATTTTTTTCGAGCAAAAGAGAACTTTCCAGACCAGAATAGAATTTTTCAACCCAAACAGCATTTCGTCAGCCTGAACATCTTTTTTCAACGAGGACAGCTTTTTTCGACTAGAACACGTTTGCTCGAAAATTTGATGTTTAAGTCGTTTTTGTGTCAATCATGTGATCTGAGTTTCAGAATGCTATTCGTATAATAAAATGCTGTTTTGGTCAAAAAAATTGTATTTGGGTCGTGTTTAGTAAAAAAATGCTGTCTTGGTGGTAAAATGATGTTCAGGTCGATAAATTGCTGTTTGGGTTAAAAAATTATTTTCTAATTGGGAAAAGTGCTGCTTGGGTCCAAGAAAATGTTGTTCGGGTCGAAAAATGATATTTGGGTTGAAATTCATCGTCTTGGGCAGGAAAACGCTGTTCGGGTCTGAAAATGATGGTGGAGTAAAAAATAAAAAATATTGTTGCACCAAAATATGATATTTAGCTTGAGAACGGGGTGTTTTAGACGGAAAAAATGGATATTGGGTATGTTTGGGTCGAAAAATTATGTTTGGACCGAGAAATGCAATTTGGCAAAAGAAATGCAGTTTTTGGGTTGAGAAATGTTGTGTTGGTCTCAAAATAATGTTTTGGGTCAAAAATTATATTTTGGGTCGAAATGTGCAGATTGGGTTGATAAAGTGCAGTTTTGGGGTGTATGGATCGAAAAATGCTTTGCGCTTCGAAAATTGCATTTTGGGTCGAGGAATGCTATTCGAGTGGAAAAAAAAATTTGCATCAAAAAAATGTTGTTTGGGTCAAACAAATCTTCCTTGGGATGAAATATCCTGTTTAGGGAGAAAAATGACGTTCAGGACGTGATTGGATGGAAAAAAATCTATTTCAGTCGAAAAAATGGGGCTTGGGTAAAAAATTGCGTATCGCATTGAAGGAATAGGGTTTGGTTTGAAAAATATACTCTGCATCAAAGAAACGCTGCTCGGGTAAAAATAAATGGTGCCTGGGTCAAAAAATGTGTTTTGGTTCCTACCAGGTTCGAAAAAAGCTGTTTTGGTCGAAATAATGGTGTTTGGGTCGAGTTAGGGTCGCAAAATGTATTTTCCGTCGAACAATGCAGTTTGGGTTTAGAAATGTTGTTCGGGTCTAAAAATGATCTTTGGGTCAAGTTTGGGTCGAAATATAATAATGTTTGGGTGCAAAAATGTTGTTTGGGTTGGAAAATGTTGTTTTTGTTCCGAATTGTTTTTTGGGTATAAAAATGATATTTGGGTAGAAAAAAGGGGTTTGGGTTCAAAAAATTTGGTTTGGGTCGAAATGTGCTGTTAGGATAGAAAACGTGCAGTTTGGGTCCTATTTCGATCGAAAGATGATTTTATGTTTGGGTTGTGGAAAATTCCAGTTTGGGCTGAAAACTGCAATTTGGGTCTAGAATTGTTGTTTGATCGAAATATTGCAGTTTGGATTTCAGAAAATGTTTTTTCTTTAAAAAAATAGTGTTTGAGTTCTGAAAACGCTGTCTCGGTCAAACAAATGATGTTTTTGTCATTTTTGGGTCGAAAATGCGATTCGGGCCACAATATCCGGTTTGTTCCAGAAAACTGTTTGGGTCGAAATTAAGGTGTTTGGGTCGTGTTGTAGTCGAAAAAAGCTGTAACGCCCCCGTACCCATTAACCTCTATTAAGGCATGCGATACGGTAAGTCACTGTAGATACCCCAATTTTGACCGTCCAGAGAGACAGAAATACTTCAAGTAACACACGGAAATATCCCACAAGTGGACACCAATAGAGAACCGAAGGTTCGGTAAACCAGAAACCCTAACCCTAGCCTTGACTTAACCCTAAACCGGAAACCCTAGAACCTTGACCTAGCCCTAAACCCTAATCTCAGCCTTGACCTAAACCTAAACCGGAACCCTAAACCTTGACCTAACCCCAAACCCTAGCCCTAAACCCTAAATCCCAGCCTTGACCTAAACCTAAACCGGAACCCTAAACCTTGACCTAACCCCAAACCCTAGCCCTAAACCCTAAACCCTAGCCTTGACCTAAACCTAAGCCAAACCCTAACCCAGACCTAAACCAAAAAAACCAAAACCCTAAAAACCTAAGTCCCTGGAAAGGAGCGGCTAACCCTAACTAGCCGCCCCGCCGCCCCCCTAACCGCCCCCTAGCCGAGACCAGCTCCCTGGATGGGACATAAAGCAATATTAAATGCTGATCATTGCGGCGGGTCATGACCTTTAGCCACCCTCTCTTGGCCGGATCAAACCAAGTAGCCGACCCAAGCCACCGCTTGTCAGAGATGGGACGTTTGGCAGGTCATGATAGGAGCGGCTACCAGGAAGTAGCCGCCCCATCCCGGGCGGCTAGTTAGCACTAGCCGCTCTTCACCTGTTCTCTGGCAGAAGAACCAGTGCATTAATGAGAGGTCCAATCAAAGCCAAACCACTCCATTACCCTCGGGATATTTCCCTGCCCCTCTTTTACTATAAATAGAGGGGTCCCAAGCCCAAATAGGATCATCAATCAACAAAACCCACAAACAACCATTCCACACCAACATCCCACAATTCACATTCCCTTTTCACACTAGAAATCCCAAGAGAGAGAGAGAGAGAGAGCCCTTTTGTGAGAGAAACACCCATTCCCCACATAAAATACCCTCTCATCTCACCCTCCAAAAGCCCGGGCTAAACCTAGCTTAGCCTCTGCCCAAAACCAAACCCATTTCCTACCAAACCCCTGCCCAAATCAAACCAGACCTGGGACGGCTAAACCCTACTAGCCGCCCCTGACCAGACGGCTAGATCCAACTAGCCGCCCCCCTATACACACCCCATACTCACACCCCTTTGTCCCATAACTCCTTTAGTCAAGCCCGGGAGCAGAATAGGATTACATGTTTTTGCCCCAAAATTGATGACAGATTTTAATAATGAACCTGATCAACACTGATTTTTTATTTTTTTACGAAGGCATGTTTTTTTTTATCTATTTAACACTGGAGATCTGTTCTCTAATAAAAAAGTGAAACACAGAAGAAAAAAAAGCACCTTGATGAGTGTTGTTTTTATACTGGAAACGTGTTATATATAACATGTCTCCGTAAATAAATATAAACTAATTGGGTCAGTGTCAGAATCTGCCATTAATTTTGATGCTGGGATAAAAGAGAAATTCAAAATAAAACCAGGGTTTTTATGAAAATTGCCTTTTCAGAAAGGTTTATTTTCTGGAACACAAATTATACTGAATTATCCAAACCATGCTAGTGGACAATGGCTCTTGATCGTCCGAAGAACAGACTATTGCAGATCAGTGATAGATGAAAATCCTTTTTGAAACCTTTTCAAAACTGTTAAACAAGCCACAATGAATCCTGTACAAATTCCTTAACTAATAGAAAGTGTTGATCCAAACAAAGATGTTTTAATATATGAAATGCATGCTTTCAACAAAAAAAATAACAGAAAAGACAACTGTAAGATATACCTGACTGCATCTGCATGGTATATACATGATTGGAAAATGTCAATGCCAAGAAGAATGGCATCATATTGCAAGACAAAACATCATACAGGTTTCAGACGAACTCGGTCAATGTACAATATTTCAGGCCTCAAATGTACATATACCGAGAAGCAAAATCGACAAATTCCAGGCCTCAAAACAGTTACACCCGCAGCCATGATGTTGACCAATAGAAGGGAGAGATGCCAACAGAGAAATTATATCAAGTCGAAGTGGGCATCCCCTTTTCACGCATCTGTTCATCGTTCACCAACTGACCCTCCCGTTTGTCCATGGCCTTCTTTGCTAGCTCATACCCAGCAAAATTCATGGCACCAAGAGGTGCGATCCAAAAGAATCTAGGAACGGCTCCCTTGAACAGACCTAGGGGCCCTTCTTGGCGAAGAATGGAGAATGCAACCATCGACATCGACACTGGCAACCCCTGGGGAGCAGTCATCATGCGGGTCTTCATCACATCAAATGGGGTTGTGACCACTGCTGCAAGCCCACCTGATAAAGCCCCAACAACGATGGTCTCCCAAGGTTCCAGGTCCCGGTCCAGAAGCCTTTGGGTAGCCTTTAGCAAAAAATAAACAAATAAGAAATAAAGTAAAAACAGCGATAGACATCAATAAGTTCCAAAGATTTATATCATTTCGAGTACATCACACAAGAGATAATTGAATAGACCACTTGCAGCCCAAAATTTACTTAAAAATCAGAAGCTGCTTATAGCCTGTCACTGAAGGGCTTTCCAATCATTTGGCCTATAATAAAATGTAATACAGTCTCTCCACTCAGGCAGGTAATTGGATGGTAAATATTCCAGGGAGAAATCATTTAAAACACAAATAGGCATGCACAGCTTCGACATATTTATAGAATCTTCTATCAAATTCGGGAAATGCACTGGTAAGAATAAAATGTGAAGTTGAACTTTGAATGTGGACACAACGTCCCTCTGTGTGATTACTGAATTTCATCTAGCTATTCTTTTTAACTTTTCCATGTTTTTCAGCTACTCCTATAATCCATTTCAGTTGTCTTTGACATACTATTAGATTCCCGAAGATAAATATGTGATCCATCTAACTAGCATTTAATTCCTTGCCATGCTGTACAACTAGGATGTATGCATAGTTTAATACATATTTCAGCATACTGCACAGTCTGATATCATTAAAAATATACAAGATGTGCATCCAACAAATAAGCATTCCAGTTCTGGGGCACGCCAAGAAAGAAAAATTCCGGGTAATAAAGCTCCTCTCATTCATTTGAATCATTTCAATTATATGAGAAGTGTTCAACAATATATGTGTTTGATTAAATGATGAAGATGAAGTCTGGTGATAAGAGTTGGCAAAACATCTACTTTATTTCCAATATCTTATATCACATAGGCATATGTTTTCAGTTGTTTGGCTTAGTAGCTCCAGTTTCCCTTACCGATGAGAAACTGTGAGCTGGAACAGAAGCTCAAATCAATGGCTCCACTCCCTCTTCTTATGATGCATAGGCATTTGTACATTGCTCCTCCTAACCAGTCACTTCTCTGCCATACGTTCATACTATCTCAAACAATTATATCTTATCCTCTATCGGAGCAACATCTAATAGTTCAGAAGTCCTATCCTTTCTTGCCTTGCTATTCATTTATCTCCACATTTTCATATTAGTCAGACTCATTATCAAGGAGTAATTTGATTGTTTTTTTCCATGTGGGGAAGTGAAGTGCAGACATCTTGTCCACCTCTTCATTCCCTCTTTTTTTTCTATATGTTTTTTGTGTTTCTTTTTCGGGCTATGTACTTGACTTTTCAACTAGTGAGTAGCTTATCCTTTACTTTCCAAAAAACATTTTCAGATTAGCCACACACTTTTTTTTGAACATTTTCATATAGCATTATAGTCATGGTTATCTAACAGCATTTTCCTTTCAGTTATATCTGTATTTTTCAATCATAATACTTCAGCTACACCTTCTACTTTAACCATCATCTGAATGATATCCCTTTGAATATGCAATGTGTAATATCATGGTGCATGTGTTTAAAAACTATATTGGTTCTGGTGGGTGCAACATACACATTTATGCATTAGATGCATGCTGAGTGCTAATTTTAAAAATAATGTGTCCTTTGTTAGAAGGATATAATTTTCTGGGTACAAGTGCTAAAATTTAGAAATACTAAATCGTGTCCCCTCATCACATCTGAGTTTGTAGCATACCTGCACATCATACAAATTTCAATATGCTGGTCTATCTGGTTGGTGACAGTGGACTCATAAAGGAAAATCCCCAATTGTGTCCCTCCCTCCCTCTTATTTCCAATGTCATCCCATTAGTATGCAGACTTGAAACATCCTCCAAGATTTCCTGGACTTTTGACTTCTGCCTCCTGTGGTCATACACCCTGGTTTCTTGTAAAGAATTTTGTCTGTACCAACGCCTTTTCTCAAACAATAACTAGGAAGAAATTCAAGCCCAACACCCAACATACCCAAAGGGGAGAAGTAAGAAGTGTAATGCGGATGTGATCTAAATGATTTTTAGGGATCACTTAATCTGAACTACCTACGGAGTCCCTAAACACAAGATAGTGCACCTAAAAACTTATTCATAACAATCTCTGCAACTTATCAATAAATATTGCTCAGGGAAAAATTGTCACTCAGAGAGCCAAAAAGTATATCAATGTTAGTGTTTTACAAAAAAAAGATTATTTTCTATTAATGTTTCCTGTTACATTATAAATGAGGGGAAAAATCCATAAAGCACAGAGGGAAGACAACACATGCAGAAGGTAATTATGTATTGTCATTTATATGTAATTTAAATTATATATACCATCCTTTCAGGTGATCTCTGAAATTATAGAAACTTTCCATGCACAACCCTTCCAGATGTCTGACAGCATAAGCATCATGGTGAGCCACATGTTCTGACTCTTTTCCATTTACATATAATTGAGTGTTCTGTAAACCTAATGGAATTTTTCAACATCTTAATTAAACACGTATGTAAAATTCTGTTGTCATGTAACAATGACCCACCTCACCCCAAGAACATCCACAACATGGTATTCACCATAAAAAATTGCAAATACAAAACCATTATATATCACATGTACTCAAGCATAATAACTTTGTACCTTTTTGGCTTCTGCATAAAGCCCCAGTCCAGCAACATAAAATGGAACTTCCCGGCAAAGAGTAGCTCCAGTTCCACGAAAGAAACCTCTAAATCCATCTTGGCGAAGTGTACCCACAATTGCCTCTCCAACATTGTCAAAGATGCCTGCTTGCAGACGTTGCTTTAACACTTCACAAGGGATTCGCACTGCTGTTCCTAGAATGGTGCTGCAGAAAGATGATATAGATTGAACCTGCATAATAAACCAAAAAAAATAAAGTTCTTAAAATCTTTAAAATTCACAACCACAATGTATGGAAATCAACTAGAATTGCGCTGCGCAAAATAGTTCATCCAAACATGCATTATTTTACTCATTAAATGTATTTATGGAGACTGGAAGCATTTTCTGCTAATCTGCATGGACTGTACCCACAATAGTTTACCATTTTGTTGACACTAATATTCAGACAAACATGTCTATTAAAGTCACTTTAACAGCCCAATAAAGGCGTCCTTATGCAACAATGGTGCAATGTATAATTTAGAAATGAAATGCATAATGCTTCCAATGGCTAAATATTGGCATTCGAGGGAAAACAGTAATACTCATACAATGTATTCCACGGACAGGAATATATGGTAAAACTCAACACACAAGCCTAACCTGAAATAATTGTTAAGTACATCATCACAGTCTACATATGCCGATGGTTTGCTTTGTGGTCATGGGATACCACTTAATTTAAAAGGGAGAATGTACAAAAGAATGGACACTTGGATAAATAGAATGCAATGGATTTAGACAGGAGCTACTCTGTGTCTTTATAAAAGAATGCACGACCATAAAACTGACAAGGAATTAACTGAAGTGGTTCAGAAATCTAATACAACCGCCAATAAGAATGATTACGAAGCTGCAGAGAAAAATGGTTCAAAGGTTCCAGCCCTTGAAAGATGATACTTGTATGTGTGTGGAATTTGTCTACAATAATTATTTCTGCTTTCGACATATAGATAATAAAATTAACACTGCCATGATGACAGCAATTAATGGAATACTAGAATTCATTCAGATGACAAACCATCATTCACTCAGTCCCCAGCAATGGCCCAGTGGATGATGTTCGGAATGTTAGAATGAAGATTAAACAAGTCAGAAAAACTGGCCATGTTCATTTGAGGTTGCATGTTGGACATCCTCTTGCTCAGAACTATTTCCTAATATATGGTTATAACCTCGACTGAAAAATTTACAATAAGTAAGATTTTTTAAAGAGACAAGTATGATGCTGCTGTGTTATGTGTCTATCCAACGTAGGATGACAATTTGGCTTTGCCTGGTTTTCCTGTTTGTTCAATTTATATGTTTAGTTTGGAACAAAACATGATTAAGATGATTCGTGATTCGTGGGCAAACTGAGCTTTGGTTAAGTCGGCAAACACCTCCCGCCATTGTGAAAAAGGTCAAGGGATCAAACCTTGGGGAGCCATTCTTAAAAAAAAAATGATTCAAGGGATAATACGTAATATTTGTCAACTAAAAGGGATACAGAGAGGTATTGCCAGTGATTGTAAGATTATGTAGGTCATTTCTGTTTATGCACCTGCATGTGTGTGTGTGTGCGCCTGCTCAGATAAATAACAGAAGGTGGGTGAAATCACTTTTCTTTTTTTGTAATAATTGACTCGTCTCCGGATTTATGGGGGAGTAGTCGATATGGACTTTGATGGATTTCTGTGGACATTGTTTAAGTGATGGACTTTTGTAGACTTTGCAGACTTTCACAGACTTTTGCAGACTTTTGTAGACTTTCGTAGATTGACTCTCATGAACTTTTTACAGACTTTTGCAGACTTTCACGGATTGACTCTCATGGGCTTTCACAGACTTTCATAGATATTGGCAGACTTTCACATATTGACTCTCATGGACTTTAATAGACTTTCACAGACATTTCTAGACTTTCTCAAATCACTCTCCTAGACTTTCACAGACATTTGTAGACTTTCACAAATCACTCTCATAGACTTTTATAGACTTTCACAGACTTTAACAAACTTTAACAGATTGACTCTTTTTGCATATGGATTTCTATTAATAAACACAATAATGTTTTTGAATTTTTAAATAACAAATAAAGAACTCATTATACCCAACATAAAATATAATTTAATATAATAAATATTAATAAAAATTATTTTTAACTAGATAATATTACATTAGTTCACCATGAGTATTGATGTCACAGTCATCACACATACGTTTAGCTATACATATGAGTCGATGTCAATATTTCATATATATTTACATTCATAAAAAAAATTTCTTCATTAAAAACAATCAATCTAAAATATAAAAAAAAGAGAAAAAAATACCTTATATTGAGAAAAATTCACAATGAGCTAACCTTTTTTTTTGTTATAGAGAGAATTTCATAAGCTTTTACAGAGGGGAGGGATGAGTTTTTAATTAGGAAGACGATAAAAAATAAGAAAATATATATATTATATAAAAATCATATATTACATCTCTTCAAATATAATAAAATAAAATAATAAATTAAATTACTTAAAAAAAAAGTAGTTCATTATATTACTTTAAATAAAAAATAAAATAAAAGCAATCAGTATATTTAGTCATATATATACATATGTAATTTTATTTTTATATATGTCTGAATATTATAAAAAAAATATGCATGTATATTGTACAATAATATAAACATCTTCAAGGAAAATCAAATCAAATCAAGCATTATACATATAATCAAATATATGATAAATCTATATTTTAGAAAATAATTGTGGATGATCTAGGCATATATTATATAATAGATAATAATGCAATGATTAATTGCAACACAAGCAAATCTATCATTCTCATATATTCAGCAAACATATGAGGTGATAGCAATATTTCATACAAATGGACATTCAGAAGAAAAAAAAAGATGATAAATAAAGAAAAAAAATGTGAATAAAAATATGAAAGGCAAGAGATAAAAATTATAAAGAGTTTTGTTAAAAGAAAAAAAAAAGAAATATTCACAATATTAGAATAAAAGTCCATGAGAATCCCACTCATTTGAGTGGGATTTTGAAATGACTTTTTCTTTTGTATTTCTCTTTCTAAAGTCCACAAAAGTCCACAAAAATCTTTCACTTATGAAAGTCTTCACAAATCATGTTTAAATTGAATAACACTGGACAAAATATCTACTATGAAGAGTCTCAATTGAATAACGTTGGACTTTTTGTCCACGGAATAATATCTCTATCGAATTACACTGGACTTTTTGTCCACGAAATAATGTCTCTATCGAATAACACTGGACTTTATGTCCACGAAATAATGTCTCAATCGAATAACACTGAACTTTTTGTCCACAAAATAATGTCTCAATCGAATAACACTAGACTTTTTGTCTACGAAATAATGTCTCAATCGAATAACGCTGGACTTTTTGTCCACGAAATAATGTCTCAATCGAATAACGCTGAACTTTTTGTCTACGAAATAATGTCTCAATTGAATAACACTGGACTTTTTGTCCACAAATCAATGTCCTGATTGAAAAACACAAGATTTACAAATCCATGGACATGGACAATTTGTCCATGAAAATCCTAATTGACTACCCCCCTATTAATGAATTGTGGTAGCTAGTCTACGTTTCTTTATAAATAAATAAAAAAAGAAACAAAAAAAACTGAAAGTGAGTGAAGATAGCTTAGACAACAATTGACCATTCCACTTACTTGAAAGTCTGGAAGTCCAGGGGCAACATTGATCAATACCAACTTGCTTGCTTCAAAAATACCCGTCCGCAATCCATGACTGTCCTCAGAAACATGTGCATATATAAGAATATTATATAAATTCAGCATGCCAAATGGCCTGGAAAAGGGAAGAAAATCAACCTTGAAAATTGCCCAAGAATTGCAGGAATGGAACCACGATATAAACCTTGAAGTCCAATTTGTGGAAGTTTGGACACAAGTTCTGGGAATGACAGCGTTGATGCCTGTACTCGAGTCTGGTATCACAAAACATTGAAAAAATACAAAATTGATTTTAGGACTTGCAATACAAAATGTAAGATGTATATATCTGACATAAAAAAAACAACATATTTCAATTAGATGATGCACAAAATTCAATTATCAGTCTTTATCACAAATATCAAACTCCAACTATAATCTTGTAAGAGGGAAGGGGAATTAGTGGTAAAATAAAGAAGTAATCAATTGTAAAATTGGTTGTGTGAATTCCTTATATCCTACCCAATTTTCTTCTTTTTCTTTCATTCTTTTTCTTTTCTTTTCTCCACTGTAGTTTTCATTAATGACATGGTAGACATGGCAGACACTATTTAACATAGAAATCTTGAAAGGATTAATGGACAACAATCAAGTATCATATCAATCAGAAGACCTTGTCGTGAGAATCATAGGTACATGTGGCTCCAATTCTAGATATGAAATGCACGAATTTGGGAACTAATTTTCAACAGGATTCCTGCTAGAATTCCAGAAGCAACAAAATCTTTTGGATTTTTTTTTTATAAAAATCCAATGATGTTTGGATTACTAAAGGCAATAATAAACTGGAAAATATTATATGATAAAGCTATCACATTGCGGAAAAACCATTTTATTATTAGAAAGCTAAAAACCTTATAAAGAAAAAGGATAAAGAGATTAGAGCGTAATCCAAAAGAAAAAACATAAAGGCTCCTCTATCTCTTGACACTCCTAAAGTTTCTACATAGTTTCATAAGAAAAACTAAAACCCTAATGATAAGCAACTCCAATATCTGAAGAGTAGCCTTTCTCCAAGTGCGGGTGACAATAGCAAAGGGTCGATACGCAAAGTGCTAAAACTGATATTGAAAGGGTCCAAAGCTGATGACAAACCAGAACAAAGCTGACAAAGAGTCATAGCATGGGCACGCAAATGACAAGCATCCAACGAGAGAAATAACCACAGATTGAAATAGTTTGGAAATGCAACTTTCTTTTCCCTCAGTTTTTTATTTTATATGCTCCCTTTTAGACTTGTAGATTCCTTGTCTACCTAATTAGATTACCACAGATTCATTATACATTTCAGGGGGTGATCTCTGACCATTTTTTTGCCCACAAGTTCCTCAAAAAAAAAAAAAAACAACAACAACAAAATTCCTCTCACAAATGACATGTCAATCAGTATGCAACTAGCATTACAATATTCCAAACAATTTTGAACAGCATGCCATGGATCAATCTTAAGAAGCAAAACTTTATTGCAAGAGCATGCATTAAACAATTGACCAGCTACACTAATGGGATAACAAAACTCCATGAGTTCATCTTCCATTCAATCACATAGGTCACATGCATGAATATGTGAAATGAAAAATCACCATTACTATCTGGTAATACACAGACAAAATATTTCCCATTTGTAGTTTCATGTAAACAAATAACAAAGCCAATGATAACTGAACAGCTACATTATGACACAAGATTCTGTGAATTCAAATCATATACATCCTTCAATCTCATAGGTCTTCATTATTTATGAGATGATAGCAGTGTGAGTTGTAGGATAGGTGATCGATCCAGATTAGTAATTTTCCTGATCATATTGATAAAGAAACCTAGAAAGGAACGGTCTATCAGCATTTTTATTCGCTCATAACAAGAATTTTATATAAATGGAGACACTATTTTTAATTAACATATATTTATGCAAACAGAACCTTTACGGAAGACCGATGTCAGATCATCGAGTTCAAATTTCCAAAACTTGTTTAGATTGATATACATAAAAAATTCTCTAATTGCAGCCTAAAACTAGAACAATTAACCTTATTCCAACAGCATTGGATTGATTATAGGGAATATTTCAGAAAATTCAGAAGAAACCATGATAGAATTAAACAAAGTTTATGACACATTGGTTGACAACTAAGTCCACCAACCCCAAACTCAACCAAACATAAAGAGGCATATCGAACAGACAATTTTTTGGAATATTGAGAAAGAATGACATATAAAGATTTCTAACAAAGGTGACAAGAACAAGAAAAAAAACCATTATGAAATTCATAGAGATAAAGAATACCTTCATTGTGTCAACTGGATGCATTAGAGAAGTAGAGAGTGCACAAGCAAGACCTCCTGCCAAAGCAGATTTCAAGACACTCTCTGCAGGTATTGCAACAGGTGGTGGCACAGCAACAACGGTAGCAGCTTCAAACCAGATACTCCTGCAAGTATAGGCTGACCATTAGATTAGTAAACAAGCAAGTAAACATGTTAATGGGTATAACAGTGCACAGATAAATCACAAGTCCTTGTATTAAAGAAAGTATAGAATTAAAACCCATAGTATGTATAAGATGTAACAGAAAGAATAAAAGTTAAATTGGCTGGCACTTTTGTCAAGAAACCTGTAGGGTAGACCCCACAATTATCCCACCGTTCGCTTTAATGGTCTCATATGGGGAGCTCTCACGCCCTTGAAAATAAGGTGTTTCATCTGGCCTGTCACTCTTGATAAATTTCTAACCAAGGCTAATTACTCAAAATGGGCTCACGATGGAGACATTATTTGCATGCTTTGCGGTATGGAAGAGGAGAATAGAGATCATCTATTCATCCGTTGCTCATTTAGTTAGAAAATATGGGAAATGGTGGGTGCAGCACTCAGATCCCATTGCTCCTTTCATGAGTGGGCGTGTCTATCCCCACCAAGCATTTTTCTTATCCCACCAATCAAAAAAAAAACCCGGTGTTTTGCTGTTCCCACCAATCCAGTTCGACCGAAATCGGTCGCCATTTCAGGTTTTGGGCGACCGGACTTGGTCGCCATTTCAAGTTCTGGACGACCATAATTGGTCGTCATTTCAGGTTTTGGGCGACCGTAATTGGTCGAACAGAGTTCAGAACTATATCTACTTATTCTTTGTAAACAAATAAATTTTTGGATTTATCCATCATATTCTACATCTATTCTTTTGTACAAACAATAGCTAAGGGACTGAAAAAAATGTAAGTATGTATACATTCAATTTATTCAAATTTTTATAGAAAATTATCTTATTAGACAAATATATATCATTTTTAAGTTTCATTTGAATTTGTAGTTAAGATGATTCTTTGTTTGAAAATAAAAAAACCTACGAGTTGATCCAAACACATTTTATATTTGGCTTTTGAAATTTGTCTGTAACTTATGTAAAAAAATTGTTCTTATATTCTACATTTAAGAATAATGATTTATTCTCCCTATATTACAACTCAGACTTGGAGTGATATGAAGGATTCAAGGAGGATATACGTCGTGGGATTATGTTTTCAAAAAAAAAATTATAAACTTTATTACAAATCATGTTCGACCGGGTTTGGTTGCCCAAAACCTGAAATGACGACCAAATCCAGTCGCTCAAAACCTGAAACGACGACCAAATCCGGTCGCCAAAAACCTGAAATGGCGATCAAATTTGGTCGAACTGGCCAGATCGGTGGGGATAGCAAACACCGGTTTTTTTTTTTAACTGATTGGTGGGGTAAGAAAAATGGTGTGTGAGACTAGACGGGCCCTTCATGAGTTCAAAGACGTGGATTTGGTTTCGAAATAGGCGTAAATTAAGCAACCAAAGTTCTCTAGTAAAATTCCAATGGTTGGTCCACCACGCAGTTTGTTGGTGCATTTGGCTAACACAAAATGAATGTCTCTTCCAAAAAAAAAGAATTTATTTGGAAAACACGTGGGCGACAATCACATACATGCTTAGATATTGGGTGAAAATGATCCTTGAAGTCGATCTGCCTTTCTCGATGATGGGCAATGGGAGGTGACTCTATGTAACCATTTGTGGGTGTGGAGTCCTTATTTGGCCTTCTTTGTATGTTGATCTTCTTTTAGTATTTTTTTGTATGGATATCCCTCGTCTCTTCATGTTCGAGGGCTTTCTACATCAATAAGATCGCTCCTATATCTTTTTGTGTGTGTGTGTGTGTGTGTAATGTGTATATATATATATTAAGAATTTAAAATATAAAAATTGAGAATAATACAAACAGTTACTAATGACTGTTTTGCTTGGAGGAAGATAAGAAAGTTGACCCTCAATTGGCTTCTGAAATTATCTTTGAGGGTACTTTCACAATATTGCATCCATTTTTATCTCTGCTGAACTTTAAGATAGTAAGCCTCAGCACCAAAAAATAAAGGTTAAAGGTGACCCTTTTAGAGTAAACCACCAAGTTTAATGAGTCAAGTCAAATGTCTTTCGATTTTCAGAGAAATCTTCACCATCCCAATTTATATTCAACCAACTCATGATATTATTTATTTTAAGTGTATAACCAAATGTTTAAAATCACACAAATTTTAAACTTGCAGTTTTTGTCCGGCAAGCCTACTGATTAATTCAACTACTTCCTCACCCATGCTAAGTAACACATATAACATATTGTGCCCTGTATATGCTGCATTGGTTGGTATTAGACCAATAATTACCAATATGGACTAATCCATTATTATACATGTTGCCATATACACAACGCCGTTCAAACTTTGATGTTTCTCATCCAAAGTCATTCAGAGTGCACCATATCAAATCATGGTCATCAAGGGGATTCTGGAACCAAAATAAAAATTGATTGGAGTTCTGTTGAACATCAATCAATAACGTTTTTAGGCTAAACACAAACCAGATAAGTCACATTTGGTTAATCCTTTTGGTTTGATCTCTGTTTAATAATGTTCTATAAGTTGTGAGATTCCTAGATTTATTTTTTTCTTTTTGATGAGAGGTGAGAGAACACCACTGTGCTTTATAGAAATAAGGAGACAGCTCAAAGCTAGGAGGGTACATAAACCTTTATCCTTAGAACAAAAAAGGAGACATCTCCAAAAAATCAAAATAAATTTGTTGTCACTTACAAAAAGATTTGAGAATCTAACATTTCATAAATGATGTGTTACACAAATAACAATATGTTATGAAATCATCATCTTATTCCAGTTATAATAAGCAATAGCACACTATAGAGGAAGATGATCAACAGAAAAGTCAATCAGTTTTTGAAATACCTGGGATCATCTTCAAGGCGCTCAGATGGAAGGAGGAGCATAAAATTGCGGAAATGTCCATAAGATATAGATCCTTCAGTGTCTGCATTCAAATAACGCATCATTGCAGCAGCATTTTCTTCACTGGCCGGAAGCTCAGCACTTTTGAGGGAAGTCAAGATTTGACTTTTCTGCAATGTTCCAGATTTGCTCAAACAGAGAGTAGTATATGCTCGAAGAATGGTGGGTTCTTTCTGTTCCATCAATGACAAAAACTGCCTCCACCCAAAAGATTTCGAAAATAAATGACTTCTTGTGCGCCGCAGAAAATCCTTGGCATATCTTCGAGGTAATTTTCTCTTTTTCATAGCTATTTCAAGGTCTTCTAGTGTTACCTGCCCATCACCATCACGATCCAGCTCTTCAAAGAACCGCCTTCCTGTAAGCAAGTATAGTTTATTTTAAAAAGAAACAATTTATAGATGGACACCATTTTTCTTTTTAATAAATAATATGTGCATCAACGACCACCTTAGTATCACTAACCAATTTCATAGTACAAGGCCAAAGATATATAGGATACAGAAATAAGAAGAATTTGTATGAATTATCTAATAGGCAAGCAATTGTTTTGAGATCTAGAACAAAAAAAAATTAATGTCTACAAAGCTAAAGGCTACTAACATAAGGGATGATTGCATGTGGTTAACAAATGCACTTACATCACATACTGTTCAACATGTGAAGTAATTAAACACTTCTATTGCAGGCATAGAAGTATTGGATTGAATTATTTTACTGAATAATAGTTAGGCAAAATGCACGGAAAGAATGGTCTAACCATCTTACTGGAAGTGTGTGTTTATTTAGATAAGTAGAAGGAACAGATTCATCAGGAAATAATTTACATTGCACACCACGTAGATGTTGATGTGCAATGACTCTTGTTTGACCATCACTGATAGTCTGATACAAATGAAAACAAGATTTTATTCAAGATCAACTTCCTGAGGACGAACTGAAATCTAATCAAAGGATGTCAATGTATAAAAATGAAGTATAACAATGATTTCAAACTACATTGTTCAGAGTATACAATTTAAATGAGTAGAAGTGTCTCATATCAAGCCACTAGATGAAGAAAAAACATCAACATGAGTCCAGCTAGGTCATTGCTAAATTAAGAAGTGCCACATATCAAACCACCAGATGAAGACAAATTCATCAACATGATAATGTTCAACAAAAAAATTTAATCAAGTCGAGTTATGTCACTGCTCAACTAACTTCGCCACAACAAGAAAAACCCAACGCCACTTAGAAAAGACACAGATTCAGAGGACAAAGTAAACCACCCACCTTCAGATTCCGTGTACCTAAAGAAGTCCTGCACGGAGAAAAGCTTCTTCTTGTCCGGGTAGTCCTTTGAAGGCCGCCCCAAATGAGGGACAAGCTCTATCAACTCCGTCAAAGAAACAGTAGAGAGCGTGGAGCGCAACCGCTCAACATTCGACAATGGTATATTAAGCAACCCAATTGTCAGCTTGCTCGGTGACCCGCCATCCGCTTCTTCCCCATGTCCAGCAGGTTCTCCATCCTCCTTCACATCACTAACAGGAGCCACGACACCCACAAGACTTGGAGGCGTTCCTCCCACCCTCGCAAAACCCATACTCGACAAAAAGCCTCCCATGTCGGCTTTCCTTCCCATAATTATGCCAGGTATCATGTCAAACATAGATTGATGAGGAGGAGGAGGACAAGGACTCGTGTCCCGCGGACTTAGATCGAGCATTTGAAGACTCTGAACGACATTATCGATCATAAAACAGAAGAAGAGATCCAGAGGCAGTCCCTCATTTCCCTTCTCATTCTTCTCTTCAAATGCCGCATCGCGTCCAAGCTTTGACGATGGCTTCTTCTGAAAACACCTCCTCACAGATCTCGGGAACGACTGCGCGAACCCATTGAGCAACAGAGACCATGAAACCGCGAATTTCAAACAGTTCCCGCACAACGCGTCCCCATCATCCCTGCTTTCCTTCCTCTTCTGACGGCCATTGTTGTGCTGAAAGAGCGTCGCAAAGAAGGGTTTCTTGACGGACGAAGTCGCTCTGCTCCTCTCATCAGCTACCGCCGCCGCCGCTGCTTCATCGTAAACCTTCTTCTTCTTGTTCCCGAAGACGACGCCGCCGCCATTGGAGTTGGTGGAGGAGAAGCCAAGTCTGGGGAGGGACTCGCAGTGGGACTCGAGATCCTTGACCGTCCGTCGGAGACCTAATTCGATGGATTTCAAGAAGGACTGGACGGGGTCATGCCCGGGCACCACCATCACTTTGTGTTTCTGAATCGATGGACCAAAAATGGAAACCCTAGATGTCTGAACCAAATCCAATTAAAAACATTTTTTTTTAAGGATTAGATCATTATATTTTGGATAAGAATTGGAATTCAATCTTTCGTTGAAGAAGGGTTTCCTGTTTTTTCTATTTTAATGGAGTGCATTGAAGAGGAAAAAAAATTACGACAAAAATAAAAATTAAAAAATGTTTGGATAATTGAAGAGATAAAGATGACGCGAGAGTTGAGTAGGCATCAGAGGTTGAGATGAAACCGGGAAATGTATTGTGGACACGTGTAGGGTTGGTTTTCGCTTACTTTGTTCCTCCGTCTTCTCGCCCTTTGCAGGGGTTTTGTTTGGCTTGTTGGGCGCTTTTGTCGAGGGTCTGGTCCGAGTCCAGACCACCCTGACATGGTCCTATGGATCCGAATCTCATCCCTAAAATGGGTCGTGTCCGGGTCCACCCGGTCCTATGGACCTAGTGAATCCATACAAAAAAAAAAAAAAACTCCGAGTGTATTTTGTTGCGCGATTGCGCAGTTTTCGCGATTGCAGAAAGCTATTTCTGTAATCGCACAATCAAACAGTTTTATTGTAGCAACTTCCTGTAGACATATTTCAAGCAAAATCAGTTTTAAAATTCAGATTTCTGCATTTTGAAAAAATAGTGGGGTGAGCTTCCTACAGAATCAGTTTTAAAATTCAGATTTCTGCATAATGAGTTTTGTAATCACGCAATCAAACACATTGCGTTTGAATGTGAGGTTGAAATGTTGATATTCTTAGAATTTTGTATTTCAGACTTAGTTTTTTAAAAACGTTGTTTATTGGATTTTCAACCGCAAGATTTTTTGGCCTGAGGATCTGTTTGGGAAGTGTGACTGGGACATGGCGTGGGGGAAAGCAATGGGGAGTCGGTGAAGCAGTGTTTTAATACGTTTTGGAATGCGAGGCCTTCAAACACGAGCGTGCAGTTTTTTGTTTGGTTAGGGTGTGCATACCACTGTGTCCCCCGACGCAAATGCTGCAACGATGAACTCCCCAACCAGACCCTAAGAAGGAAAGATGGCGATTTGACAAGCTAAACGCTGAAAATGTGTTAGGATCCGCGTTTGAAAATTTTTCGTTTTTCAAACGTAGAATCTATCCAAATGCATAATCAAACACGACTAACACTCATAACACACATGTTTTCATTTTTAAAAATAGTAAAACTTATCTACTAAGATATATACTTTTGATAAAAATATATATATATTGCTTTATTTCGAATTGAATAAACTCATTTATAGTAAATGTAAGAAAAAATTTAGCAAGATATATATATGTTTCACTAGATTTCTACAGAGATATATAGAATTGTATTTTGAACAGTAAAAAACTTAAGTATAACAACACCCAATAAAAAAAAGGGCGTTATTACAATACAGTATGAAATACAGTTCTATATATAATATTGTTAGAAATCCAGTGAAACATTTACATTATTAGACTGTATATATACATCATTAAAAAAAATCTTACACTTATTAAAAATAAGTTCATTCAATTCAAAATTTTATTTTTCTTTATTAAAGCATATATCCAATTTTATTATTTTTAAAAAATAATAGCATGTGTGGCCTACTTTTTTTTTAAAATTAAATAAGTGTAATGTTTTCTAAAAAAGAAAGGGTTTTTTTAAAGCCACAAAAAAGCCACAATTTTCTGTGGTGTAAAACTTTGTTTTTGTTAGAGTCCATTTGAAAACACGTGGTTTTTCGAATGGACTCTAAGAAAAACAAAGTTTAAAAAAAAATCATGGCTGGCTTAGCCCATTTCCTTAACGGGCTGGCTCGGCACATCACATCCCGTTTTACACCTCTACCCATGAGGAGGCATAAGAAAAGGATACACGCAGCCCCAATTGCACATTCAATTGTCATCCTGTTTTTCATTTTTTATAAAATTATACACTTACATTTTAAAATGTATGCTATTACATGAAATGAAGTATATACTGAGATATATTAATGTATTTTTTTCATTGAAAAAATTAAAAAAATAAACTGTAGTATATACTATGATAGTGCAGTGTACATTATGATAATGTAGTATATACTACATTATCATATCATATAGACTGCAAAATGACCGGTAAAAATAGGCTGCGTGTATTAGCACTCGGAGGTATAACATCAGTCTTGTGGATCACAAGATTCTAAAAGATGGAAAAAAGCCAACGTCCATTTTTATGGCAAGTGATGACTTGTCTTCGTAGTATTAAACTAACTAGTAATGTAATTGATCCACTAAAATGACTTTGTAGCCTTCAAGGGATATGTATGTTGGAATTTTGATTTACAGAAAACATTACAATTTATACATTAAATTTTTTTTCTTTTTGGCAACATAACACATGTTTGTTGTAAATTAAAGAAATAACAAATAAACAAGTGTAAATGTTTGTTTGAATAAACTTTTTTAAAAAATTATTGTGTAATTGGGAGAAATAAATTGTCAGAATTTTTTTTTGTCACAAATAACATTTTAAGTTGTGAAAGTGAAAATTTATTGTTTGTTTGTATATAGAGGGCAAAAATGTTATTCATGATGTATATGTTTGTGGAAGTAAAAATCTACATCGGACACGTATCAAGATAAGATGAATATGAGTCATCTCACTTAGGGTCCACAAGTCCGGATCCGAATCCACAAACGTCACGATGACATTCTCGAGTGTGCTGGCACAGCTAGACTAGGGGTCTAGTTGAACAGTCAGACACCTCGTGGGCGAATGTCACCTCGAATAGTTTAAGGCAAGATCAGATTAGATGTCTGATTGGTCGATCTTACTCCTCGCAAACGAGTAGAGAAGACACGAAAGACAAGAGGTCTGGTCGGGCGATCTTTCATTTCGCAGACATGCTCAAAGACATAACATACGGACGAGCATACCAAGGGGCCCCGAGCAAATTGAAGAAACGGTCAGAAGACCACTAACGTCTGTAACTGCCAAGTTGGCAATTAAGGCCCACTACCTACGAAACATGGGTAATCAAGGGCCCGACGTGGAGCATAAACACAGGGGACGTTTCCCTGGAAAAAAGCTCACTAAACACTTAGTGGCAAGACAGTTACAATGATAAGTGAGGAATTACGTGTGACTTGATCCCCAAGTAGTACATAGACAGCCTATAAAAGAGGTCGCGCGACAGCATTCTAAGAGCACAGTAAAAAATTCATATGGTTCAAGTTTGTTTTTCCATCAAAGATCCTTAAAAACAAATCATTTGAAGTTTTATTCCCAAACAAATTTACAAATTTAACTGAAGGGGGAAAATATCTACTTCAATATTGATAGTATTTGTATCCATAATAATTGTTTTTATAATTTTCCATATAATTAAATAAAAATGGTAGACTAAAGCTATACTAGTTGTATTAATCTAATGACGGGGCTAATTTAAGTTATTACACCAAAATAATTTTAACCCAACTTAAAATTTGTGATATCGGGCTGGACGTATCATTTTCCTTACTTTTTACTTTTGGTTGGGATATACCTCTTATCATCTTCATAAATCCATTTTGAAATTACAAACTTACCACTTTGTGGCACTAAACCTTAAACCAAAGATAAATGAATTCCACTTTAAATTTAAATAAAAACAAAACGATAATTTATTTCAAGCTATTATACCAAAGCTCTCGTTTGGATGGAGGTATTAGACAGGTATAAGACAAAATAAGCATGAATAGGGGGTGGAGATCTATTTATTTAAGGTGAAAACTGGTATAATATTGATAGTATAAGCGAGTATAACAATTTCAGGGGCCCCTTAGTATAGGATTATACCACCTTATCCATGCCTTTTAAAATGACATTTAAATAGTATAAGCTCGATATCCACCACTCATCACTCATTTATTCCTAATCTATTCTAGATAAAAAAAAAACCAATAAAAACTATTTTATTATGTTTTTCAACAAGAATAACTGAAAACACAAACAAACAAATAATATCTTATTCATGTGGAATTGCATTTATACTGGTATAGTTATCCATTCAAAATAACAAATTCCTTCGTCCAAACGAGGGAAGAGGGAAGGTATAATATAGAACTCATAATAATTAATAAGTATAAACAAATAAGGCCATTTGTACATAATAGACAAGTCACCAATAGAAAAAAAACACACATCAATGCTTTATTTACTTTATTTTATTATTTTTTTGGAAGGTTATATATTATTATTATTATTTTATTCTATTTAGGATAATATCATGTATATTATATGGATGATCCGTTTTAATTTTTTTTAAATAATAAATCTCATATAATAAGATATATACTAAATAAAAAATGTATATTGGTTCATTTTAAATTGAATGGACCTTTGAGGGAGGTAGTGTGTTCAAACCCTTTTGGGTGCAGGAGAAAAAAAATTTAATATTGATGGGCTTTTTATCCCCTAAGGTTTAGCTTGGTAAATAGATAAATATTTAGGATAAATTAGCTTAATTTAAGGGGATAAAAATACCATTATTTTTATCCAGATTTACATTTGATATTGCATTTTGTTATCCCCATTTTTTTGTATTCTTATGTTTAACTTTGCATTTGGATCACATAATCTAAAATATGGGTTAACTTAAAAATATATATATATTAAATCTACCCTTTCTATTAATGGGGCATTAATATTGTTGGTTTTGGTTTCATGAAGTTTTTTGTTTTTCTTTTTTGAGAAGAGCAGTGATAAATTTGTCCACGCTTTGTAAAATAAAGTTAAAAAATGGGGATGAAGTCTGTTCCATGCCTAGTTTGGTAAAATGATAAATATTGAGGATAAATTAACCTAATTTATGAGAATAAAAAAATCATTATTTTTATCCATATTTACATTTGGTAATGCATTTTGTTATCCTCATTTTTTTATGTTTTTATCTGTAACTTTGCATTTGGATTACATGATGTAAAATATGTGATAACTTCACAAAAAAAAATCCAAGTCTATCATGTTTATTAAAGGGGCATTAATATTGTTGGTTTTGGTTTTATAAAGGTTTTTCCTTCTTTTTTTTTTGCGAATGTCAGTCATAAATGTTGTCCATGTTTTACAAAATGAGATTAAAAAATAGGGATAAAGTTTATTTCACATTTTATCTATGACAAAATATCCTCATTTTCTCTCTCAAAATACAGACAATTGTCCATGCTAAATATCCATTTTTTTCTTATGCCATATGGGATAACATGTGATTTAACCCAATTATTTTCTTCTCCCAACCCCTTATTCCAACGCCAAAGTAGGCCTAAAATTTGGACAATTTATCATCAAAACTTTAATCATTTGCCTTTAATACATATTTGTTAAAATTGAAATAAAAAGTGATGATAAATGATATCCCAGCAGGTGAAATAAAAATATCTCTATTTTTATTTCAAAATCAGGACAACTGTCCATAGTTTATACCGATCATTTTTAATACCAAACGGGGATAAGTTGTCCCCCACTCACTTATCCCCATAATTACCCTTTATCCCACTACTTATCATTTTGCCAGCATAATTCATAATAATGACAAAATTGATGCACTTTTTATCCTATAAAATTAGAATAACATATCCTGAAAATCCTAATCCCTTGTCAAACCAGTCCTTTGGGACTGATTATTGCAATCCTCTATACTGGTTGTCAGGGGTCTAGTAACATCGTATCTCTATGCTCTAAATCCATAACCTTTTTATATAAAAAAATTTGATTGGATTTATTTTAGACAATTATAACAAAATCTAGGGTAATGTTGCGTGTAGTCTTATTTCTAGCCCTAATTCCAGCATACATGTGTTTTGAATTTTTTTAAAATAGTATTAGTTATAATGCACGCGCAAAAGCACCTGGTATTATATTCCAAATTTCATATAAATAAATAAATAATAATAATTATGTAAAAACTAAATAATCATTCAATAAAAAAGTACAAATTTGTTAATGTATAGACAATGGTAAGAAGAATGTGCTATTATAATATAAAGACAATATGTACATATCTTAAACAAAATATCAATCACAAGTTTTCCTATAAAGAAAAATAGAAAATTGGATACATATTATTGGTTCAATCACATAAATGAAAAATAATCAATATGTTTATTCTATAAGAACATAAAAAAAATTGATCAAAATTTAGTGCACCTTTCAACTCTCATAATAAATAAATTATTAAAAAAATAAAATGTAAATCTTGAAAAAAAAATCAAATAAATAATCAAATCTTTTAATAAATTCCGAACAACCCTAAAACTCTCTTAATGTATGTATACCAAATGTACTCACAAAGAAACAATAAAATTTTATTTTACATCGGCTTAGCATTTCATAAAACACATTTTAATAAAAATATAAATAAATTTAAACCAAATCCTCATAAATCAAGGAAATATATTTTTACACCATATCACACATAAATAAAACTTAGGTTAAATGTTTCTATAAATAATTTCTAAATTTTTTTAGGGAATTTGAGTTGTTAAATATTAATTTTGTTGTACCTACAAAGAACTAATGAATTTTATTCTTCAATATTATTTATATGTTCTCCAAAGATTCTTTAAGAACATGATTGGGTGATTGGAGGATATTTTTTAAATAATTATTTAAATAAAAAACCTTAAGAACATTCATTTCACTCTTGATTGAAATAATTAATCAGATTGTAATAATAAAATCAAAATATTGAAAAGAATATCTTACTCGTTTGTCAAATTCTCTGTACGCAATGATCAATTCTCCTGAAATATAAAACATTCAACCAAAAAAATTATTAGAACTTTTTTATTGTTAAGCATCAATAAAAATATTAAAGATATTTAAAACGCATTCATCATACTTAAAAATAGCATCTCAAAATAAATACAAAACATAATTTTTTAATCTAATTATTATTGAAACATAAGAAAACATAAATCATAAAACATAAAAAATAGATCATTTTCTAAATAGTCAAAGACAAAAAAAATGGGATGACCTTAATAGAAGAGGCATGTCATTTATATTATTAAAATTAAATTAAAATTTTAAAACATTAAAACCGATTTTTTTATATTATTTATTTTAATACATTTTTCAATCATGAAATTTAAATTTATAAATAAAAATTGATTTTATATCCAATATTTATTTAATTTTAAATTATCTATCAAGTTTCTTAATGTTAAATAATCAACACGTTTTTTTTTGTTTTTAATTCCCATAAAATAGGGAGAGAAACTATCAAACACAAAGAAAATAAGGATTTTTAAAAAAATAATAAATAAATTATTTATTAAATAAAAATGCCAAAAAAATGATTAAAAAAAAAGAAAATAAAAGAAGAGAAAGATAAATAAAAATGAATTAAACATGTGACTAAAAACAACAAACAAAGAGGAGAAAATATGGATACTTTTTAAAAAATATACTAGTTATCATGCACGTGCGATAGCATGTGGTTCAACATTCTTAATTATATATATATATATAAATAAAAATAATGATAATTATATTAAATTAAATAATCATTAAATAAAAATTCAAAATGTGTTTATAAGTACAATGCTAAAAATATTGTTTTTTTATTTCATTTAATATATACAAAGATAATATGTACATATATTAATTAAAACATTAATCAGCAATTTTCACGAAAGAAAAAAAACATTTGACACATTTTTGTTTTTATATAAAATACTTATGTGTTCAATAACTAATATGATGAATGAAGAATCATCAACATTTTTACGCTAGAAAAATATAAAAAAAATAATATAAAGACTGATCCAAAGTTTATGTACCTATAAATAAAAAATAAATGAAAGACCACTCATAAATAAAGTTTGGTAAATTGAATAACTTTCAATTGAATAAGGAAAAGCGAAAAATATATTAAAATGTTATTTTTAATAACATTATAATTAATTGTATACACTGTCAATTAGTTATATTTTTTATACTTCGATTTGTTAGGGAGCTGATTGGGTGCGGCGACAGCGGGTGCGGCCGCGATCATGGGCTGTTGATCACGGGTCTATCGCATTCAACAGTGATGAACGATTCACATCAAACCGTCGGATGCGATAGACTCGTGATCGGAAAAAAAAACATGCACAGCACACATGAAACAAAAAAAACAAACAAAAATTCGTTTATCAACTTGGCTCATATCTTGGAATAGAGATACTCTAAAAAGGAAAACACAAAATTACCTTTTGGGTGTTTTCAATGTCAAAAGGAATTCTTAATAAAACTGTACTTTGTTATTTGATCATATACTCTCATTTTAATTCATTTTTTACATTATCTAATGAATTCTTAAAATGATGAAAAAGACATAGTAATTGAATGAAAAAATAGTGATGCATATGGCAAAAGACAGAGAAATTGAGGTAGCGAATGATATGATAATGTATTAGTATTTAAATCAATTAACTTGAGTCATAGAGTGTCTCTGGCATCCAGGTTTAGCTTCATATAAAACCTAGTATACCCAATTAACATGCTTCAATGATAAATTTTTTTATGGCACATCTCTAGAATATTAAATTCATTGTTTAAATTAAATAAATCAAATAGATTACTGATTTGCAATTTTTAGGATCAATTAAAACAATTAAATTAACTGGGTAGATTAAGTCATAAAACAAATCTATTTATTACTAACAAACAGCACTCGTCTAATATATAAAAACTATTTTCATGAATTTATTTATAACGTTGATACATTTAGTTTATTTTGCAATCCCTTTTATAGTTCCGTTCACGTTAAATATGGGGAATTTGAGTTCTTCAATATTGATTTTATTATTTTTATTTTTAATATTAACTAAAAATTATTTAAATGTTATCTAAATATTCTCTAAGAACATTATTTGGATTTTAGATATTCATATCCATGTAATTTTTTAAAAATAAATTCTATTTCTATATATCTTTATAATAAAGAAACTCGTTTTTGATTCAATTAAATTAAAGATACTCCATATAAGATTTAAAAAATAATATTTATTAAGCTATCGGCTATTTATGGTTCAAATTTTCATGTCTATTTTTTTGGACCTTCATTAATGATAGTTATGGGTGGATTTTTGGTGATAGGTAAATACACACATATTTTTAAAAATCAATTATCACCATGAGGTGATAATTTAGTACAAATTTTTAATAAAATTTTCAGTTTCCTAGGTCATATATATATTTATAAATTTTTCGGTTGCCGAGGGTTCACATATATTTTTCTATCTCATTTAATTTTATTTATCATCATAATTCATTTACTTTTTTTACAACTCAAATAATTAGTACTTCAAATAAATCAACATTAATTTATAAAAATAAAAATAAACTATAAATAAGTACATGGCATATAACAATAAGTGAAATACATGATTACTAAAAATATGATATAACAAACAAATGCTATTAAAAGTAATTGATAATGATAAAATTTAATATTCGACATGCAAAAAATTAAACCGAATATAAATATAAGTGAATGACATGATTAATAAAAATTAGTGTGAATACAAAATCAAAATATTAAAAATAACAACTTACTCTTTCTGTCCATCAAATATGAAATTAAAAAAAATAGATGTAATTCTGGAAATTCAAATCTAGAGGAAAAATAAAATAAAATCTTGTTAGTTGTACCTTTCATCATCCTCTTTTCATTTTTGCTCTACTAAAGAATTTTCACAAATATACTCGAATTCACTTTGCAATCCAACACAGTGAACCTACAATCAAATCATTGTCCTCATCAATAAGTATCATAGAAATATAAATAAAAATAACATAGCTTATACAGGAAAAAATAAAGCACAACACAAACACACATAAAATAACAATGAAAAAAAAATCCATAAGATACAAGTAAATGCTAAGGGTCCGTTTGGAAACACATATTGAAAAGTAGATTTTAGAATAAAATCTACTTTTTAAAATAATTTTAGACATTTGACTTTTTTGGGATGCCTTTTTTAAATTCATGAATCAATATTTGGAAGGAATTTAATGTTTGGTAGAAAAAGTTGCTTTTCAATTCAAAAAATCGATTCCGACAAAAAAACGTTCTTTTTGAGATTTAAAAAACACGGATTTCGATAGAGAAATTAAAAGGAATCCAGCTTTTGATTCCGCCGGAATCCAACCCGTTTGGTTGCGCGTTTGGGCGGAATCCGCTTTTTAAAAAGCGGAATCGCCTCCAAACACGCTACCAAACGGACCCTAAGATACAAGTAAATGCCGTGATAAAAAAAAAGGGGAAAGAGCATTAAGTTGAATGTCGAGATTTATTAAAAAAAAAAGAGTTATGATACCTAGACTCCAAGTTATAGGCCTTACTCACAAGCCTCATGAGGTGTCGTCACCTTATTGGTTGGTTTGTTGACTTTTGAAAATGGATAAAAAAACAAAAACCAAAAATACCCCCCCCCCCGCTTAAACCTCAGTTTCTCGTTCGTAACAGCCCATCCCCCTTACTTTCGGTGAGCCAAAACCAACATTCAAAATCAAAACAATAAATGAAATCTAGATAAAAAAAATCTCCAATCGTTTGGTCGAAATTCCCTTTTGTTCTGTTTGGATAATCTAATTAGATCTCTTTTTTTTCCCTTTGCAAACCCAAAATCTATTCTTCAGATACCCCCATTTCAATATGCTTTGTAGTTTTTTCACAATCAAATTCAAACAATGACGACAAGCATTAAACAACTTCTATTTTTTTTTCTCTTTTTTTTTTTTTTGTGTTTTGCTTGAATCACATCATTTTTTTTTATAGATTTATGATTTCATAGTAATACAAATTGCATTTTTCCAAACAATTTTGGATGAAATATAACTTTTAATTAGGTTTCTAATGAATTCTTCAAATAAATGTAGCTCTTCTGAAATTGTGTGAAATGTGACACTTTTATGTTACTCTGTTATATTTTGTTATATGAAAGATATGGTGTCTCAGACGTTTTACTTTTTTTATTACATGATACGCAAGAATATGACATTTTTAATTTTTTTTCCTTCAATAAATGTAACAAACAATTAAAGAGATAATTTATTTTTTAATTTGTGAAACTAATGTAAGATGTGTTGATAAATGTTTCAATTTGTTACATTTCTATATGAAATGTAACAAAAAACAGTATATGAGTTGAAACATTCATGAACTTTAATCATGAATGTAACAAGTAGTTGTTTTGGTTTTATTACATTTATGTGATTATAACTGTTACATAATGTAACAATATTGTATAAATGTGAATGTAACAGTTTTACGGTTGTGTAACTGTGTTGTATAAATGTAACAGTAACTTTTAATCTGATAGTGTTATGACTAAAAATGTGCAACAATGTAACAAGTAATAATGTATAAATGTGTTTGACTGATACATTGTCAACAATGTAGCAATAACATCAAACAAACTACTCATATATAAAATATAACAGTATCAAGTGTTACATTTAGATATTGAGACAAAAACAAATCAAACTGTGAAAAATGACATTCAGTACATGAAAAAAATCCGTATTTAAACATTTAAAACAAAAGGCAAAACATAATTCGATTACGAATCCAATAATGTTAAACCTGATCCGAGAGACATTAAGGTGAAATCCAAATTGAAAAAAAAAAAATTGTGCCTTCCAAAACCTTAAAAATAGAATTTTCGATCTCAATTGCATAACCAAACAAATAAAAAAGACACACCTGAATCGATAACCAAAATCGTTCAAATCAAATAAGTGGTGGTTGATGAATCTTCAAATTTTTTTCCTTCGATATGTTGGTAGTTCTTCTTAGAGACAATAATAGTTATAATAAAAATATAACAAAAAAGGGGAATTAAGACCCCACTAGTCGGTTCCAAATGTGGAAAATATAATAAACTCCTTGATTTAAAAGAAGTTATTGAAAATGAAAGAGATGGTATATTAAGTATTTGGTCCTGCCACCTCATGGGGTTTACAATGGGGCCTAAAAAGGAGTTTAAAGAGTTTTGAGATTAGGAGACTCAGATTCTTTGAATAAAATCAAATCCTCAAAAATTTGAAAAAAATAATAATAGAAATGGTTTATGTAACGACCCGTACCCTCTTATACTGTTTATGCTAATATTTACATGTTTGGATTGTAGGATAGGATAATTTTATGCTATTGGACTTTTGATCTTTATTATCCCTGAAGTCCTGTATTTGGTTTAATTTTTTAAAAGCACTTTTGAGGTATATTCGGGATTCACGCTCAACATATGAGGTCTTCATTTTTGAGTTACCTTTCATATAAAATTGGTTTGACGTTATTTGGAGTTATATTAGAAAAGTTATGGCTGTTTTACCATTTCTGCCCTTAGAAAAAGAAATCGCGAGGTCTTCTATTCGTCGTTATTTTAAATATAGTTGGAGGCTTCTTCTGATCTTGGCTCAAACATAAAAGTTGAAGATATTTTCGTCAGCTTTCCAACAGAAGTTGTTTTATATGAAGTGGATTTCCCTACGAGAAGTTATGGCTGTTTGAGTCAAGACTGCGCAGATTTTAGTAGAAGGGCATGTTGGTAATTTAACAAAACCTAAAGTTTTTAATACAGGGTGAGTCGGTGGAGGGGGTGCTGGTGATATATATTTTGGGAGAGAGAGTCGTCCGAGACTCACTGTAAGAGAGAAAAAAAAGGGAAATCAAGGAAAAAATTAGAAAAATTGGAAAAAGCTTCGTGGAGCATTTTTCGCGATGCATTGGGTAAAGATTTTTGTTCTTTTCATTGTTATTCTTTGTCTAGGATTGTTTTATTTCAGTTTTGAATCAAATTTGTGATTTGGGGCTGGAATATGATTATGTTTTTGGGGCTGGATAAATAGGTATTTGAGGGTTGATTTTACTATATCAATTTGGTGTTTGTAGTGGAGATGTCATGTTTGTCTTGGTGGATTTGAGAATTGTTTGATTAATGGGGTTATATTTTAGTATCGGATTGAGGTTATAATTTTGATCAATGGGTTTCCTTTCTGCATGAATTAGGAGTTGGAATAGGGTGAGTCCAGCTTGGGGTGTTGAATTGTGAGGTAAGTAACCCGTTCGATATTTGTTGTTCCATTCCATTCCACGTTGTATTGTTTTAAGTAACCGACCGACTTTGTTTGTTCCATTCCATTCCGCGTTCTATTGTTGTTGTTACCATTTGGTTTGCTGTTTGAGTTATTCGAGATTCTGTAATTGATCGAGATCCTGAATATTCATATCATTGGTCTATTTATTTTGAGATTCCAGGGTATTTCTTATTTTGTGACCCTTTTATATAATCCATTATTGATTCTCGTAAACTTAATTGACTTGTTAGTATGGTGAGCCTTCTTTGATCTTATTATATAAATCCTAGTGATTTGTTGACATCCTATGATCAGCGTGGTTGTGCTGTCCGACCATGGAGCTTTGTGGTGTACTTGATATCGTTGCTTTTTATATTACTTTTTTGTTTGCTTGGAGTTTGATGACCATGGACCTTACATTTGGGTTGAGGATTAGCTCCCCATGAGCGCGCATGTACGTACAGGTCCTGTAGGGGGGCCGGTTAATACCCTACCGTGCCTGCATGACGGGGGGGCAGGTAGCGTGTTATCCGCGGTGGACGTTTCGAGGGCCACACGCGAGGTTTGTGTGTTGTGGACATCTTGGACGGCGGGGTCCGAGATGGGGTCATGTAGATGGTCAATCCTGTGGACGTCCTTGGGTCAGAGTTGTGATTTCTTATCATTCAGATTGAGATGATTCAGCTTGATTGTGATTTCAGGGTATTTGTTCTCAATTCATCGGTGATGCCCCTTGATGTTATTGGTTGGCCTTGTCGGTTGTGATGTGTTATTCTGAGTTATTCCTTACAGTTTGATTGATGGGTTTATCAACAATGTTTTTTCTGTTCTCTGTTGATAACCTTTCAGTGATTTCATTTGTTATTCATGCTTCGACCTGACGTTATTGAGATTATTGAACTTGATTCTATTCTAGTTTTGATGTTATATCTGGATTTCATCTGTGTGGAACGTCTGGGTTACTTACTGAGCATCTTTCGCTCATTCCATTCATTTTCATTCTTTTTTTTTTTGTAGAGTAGAGGCGGGGTTCCTGGACGTAGACTTTGTCTCCTTTTGGTGTCACGTCCAGTTGGTGATAGGTATACATATATATATATGTGTGTGTGTGTGTGTGTATATTTGAAGGTTTTGGATCTGTATATAGTTATTTTGGTAGAGGCTGGTTGACGAACCAGGCATGTGTTAAACTGCTCTGTATATATGGATGACTGTATATGAGGTGTGTGAGATGCTCTGTTGACTGCTTAAACTTTCCTGGGTGAGTTTATATAAGGTGATTATATATATCTTGTTGATTATCTGTTATCCCAGGGTTGTTATCATATGTGATTATATAGGGTGGACATTTCGATGTTTTGTTTTAGAAAAAAAAAATTATGGTAGGTTTTTAGGTACGTGACGCGCTCGTGTCGGCGTTTTGGGGCACGGGCCACAACAGTTGGTATCAGAGCCTTGGTGGCGTGCAAGTGTCGTGGTTTTGGACGCGGGCCGCCACAGTTTACGCTTATCTTTCTTAGCAATAAAATCTTTGAATTGTATATCATATAATAATTAAATATTATAATAAAAATAATGTAACAATTTTTTATAGAATACAATTGAGATCAATTTAATGAATAATTTTAAATTTGAGTTATATAAATGATGATTTATCAAATCTGATTTTTAAATCTTAAAATATATTGATGATTTATTTAAATCTAATTTCATATTTCAAATTTTAAATAAATAAGATTAAATAATTATAAAATTGAGTGAAAACGAAAATAAAAATAAAAACAAAAATAATTATTTAATAAGTAAGTAATAGTCATGGAAATAAAATTTAATGGATATATATGGTGAATATATTTAATTTTGAAATAACAAAATTAGAATATATAAATATGATTTATTGATTTTAAAATAAAAATATATTTATATGATTTAATAAAATCTGATTTTGATATCTTAAAATTTTATGAATTGTTTATCATTTTTCATTGTGTAAAATTATAATATGTAAATTAAATCTGTGTTGTGTGTTATGTCTGTGTCATTTTTTGCCGTTAAATATTGGATTGTATTTATTTTTATAGTTTGGGCATTCAATTTCAAAATCTAACTGCATATCTATTCTCCTGGTACTGGCATTGGCCTACCTATAAATTTTCGTCGCATTCTAACGTTTTTGGAATTATGCAGTTTTGATTTGGTATTCGGATTTGGTTTTGTTAAAATTCAAGATGAAAAGCTAAAAATCCAATATTATTATGAGATGTTCAGTTTTGAGATAGCTTCCATATAGAAGTGGAATTTGATCAACTGGATTCGTATATCAAAAGTTATTGATATTTTTCCGAGTATACCCCGAAGATGAGAAATCCAGGCAGCAGCCCTGTAAGATGTTTAGCCTAGATTTCAGAATAGCTAGATAGGTTATTGGATCTAGGTGTAAACATGAAAGATGTAGATAATCTTCTTATCTTTCCAATGGCATTAGAATCATGTAATTCGGAGATGTATTGAGAAAGTTATGGTTGTTTAAGTGAATGCTGTTCAGGGTTTTAAGTCCGATGACAACTTGGTCATTCTCCTCTTTTGTCTATTTAACCTCCCCCAGATGTGCACTACCTGGGGTCTCTCCTCCTCTCTATTTCTGATCCAGCCCCCCCTCTTATGTGTATTTTGGGTGGAGGAAGTGAAGGTGATGGAGAAGAAGAAGCTCAAGAGAGAGTGTAAGAATCACCCCTCATGTGTTTGTGGAAATGCCACAATGAGTGGGAGAATGAGAAGATGGTGGAGCAAGGAGAAGAAGAAGATCATAGTGTATCCAAGTAGAAGGTGTGCTATGAAGGAGATGGTGGTGATGGTGGGTGTGTGTGTGGTGTCATTGTGAGTCCAACACCTTCCCTTCTCCTCCCCATCTTTTGCTTTCATTGGCGGAACTCGCAATGAATGAGTTTTTGGTGAGTGGTTCGATCCACCCCTTTTGGGAAGCGCTCGATGCATGTGATTGTGCGTCGCGTACCCATGTGGTTCTATAGCTATACTCATTATTGATTTTCAAATAATATTGCTATTATCACTTTGTAGCTTTTATATATATAGCATGGAATGTTGGGTGTGTTATACTAAATGTGTCTTTTCGTAGTATTGCCTTCGTGTTGGTAGATGCTTAGTGTGGTTAATTCTTGAATGCTAGGTTCCTTAGACATGTGGTCTATGCACTCTTGTTGTGATAGGAACTCTCATGTGATAATTATGTGTATGTTTAATTATTTGGCCTTATCTGTGATAGGTATATCTATGATCTATTGTTTATCAGGAGTATACTTGTTTTAGTGGGCAAATATAGTAGCTATCTTGCCTGCATCCAAGTGATGCAACTCTATGGGAATTCATGAGAATTCATTGTTGTATTGATGTTGTTATCTGATAACTATGATGATAGAATGTCAGGCCTATCTGTGTTAGACGCGTGTATGACAGCCCTTAGGATCATGTCCTATCCTGATTGAGTGCAAGGACTTATTTCCCACATCGAGAGATGCATCCGTGTGGGAATTCATAAGAATTCATTAGCAATGGTATTAGTTAGATGATAGTAGTTGATTCAGGAGGATCGTCATGCGAGCATGGAGTACCCCCTCCCTATATCATCGTGTGTCGAAGTTACCCAGCGTTGGAGCTACCTTGCGTGGTGCCACCGGAAGGCCGCCAGAGAGAGGGCTACCTGGGAGAGGGCTACCAGATGATATTGCGAGCGTGGAGTACTGTTTCTTTACATCATCGTGCGTAGAGGCTATTCGGTGTTTGTTACTTGATAGCTATGACAATAGTATGTTAAGCCTACCTGTGTTAAGCGTGTGTGGATCGTATTGCGAGCACGAAGTGCTTCCTCCACATATCATCGTGCGTCGAAGCTACCCAGCATTGGAGCTACCCTGCATGGTGCCGCCGTGCCATCGGAAGGCCGCCAGGGAGAGGGCTACCTGGGAGAGGGCTACCGGATGATATTGCGAACGTGGAGTACTGTTTTCCTACATCATTGTGCGTCGAAGCTACCCGGGGTTGAGTCTGTCCTGCATTGTGCCATAATATCGTTAGGAATGCCTAGAGTTTGATGTGACTATCATACGAGACTTAAAGTACCGACCACGGGTGATACCGTATTGTCGGGAATGCCCAGAGTATGATGTCACTACCATACGAGGCTTAAGTACCGACCACGGATAAATCCATATCGTTGGGAATGCCTAGAGTTTGATGTGACTATCATACGAGGCTAGGAGTACCGACCACGGGTGATACCGTATTGTCGGGAATGCTCAGAGTATGACGTCACTAACATACGAGGCTTGAGTACCGACCATGGGTGAATCCATATCGTGGGGAATGCCCAGAGTATGATGCCACCATCGTACGAGACTTGATTACTGACCATGGATGACCCTTAAGATGAGGATTACCCGGGAGAGGGCTACCGGATGATGCGAGGGATTGATATGTATTTATCTAGATGTGGAGAATCTTTGTAGCTTGATATTAGTTTCTGTTACAACTCGTTAGTATTAATGGATTAGTTGTTTCTTAAAAGTCCCAACAGTTTTTCTCCATTCGGGGTGAGGGTGAGGGTGATGTGTGGTCATGACTCTACGTGACATTTATATATGTCGGTGTTCTCCTATCCATATCTTTCCTTGAAAGGAAAATATGTTAGTGTTATATTATTATTCTTGAGTTGGATTCTTGCCACTCACTGAGCTTGTAGCTCACCCCTCGTGTGTTGTTTTTCGCCAGGGACAGTGGGGCGTGGAGGTGGAGCATCCCTCTAGCGTAGTTCGCGCGTGGTGTGTCTCAGCTTCCGGTTGGCAAGTGTGGGGCTATCAGCAATCCTATTTTTGTGTATGTATTAGTAATTGTGCGTGTCGCACATATTGTTGTATTTGGACTAGACTTGGGCTCTCACAGGACGGTAATTGTGTATTCGAGTCTGTAATAATGTTTTTAATTTACAGACTTAATTGTATATTATACTTCCGCATCATTTCTTTTTATTGGCTACCACTTCCCTGTAGCCTTGTTATCTTATTTGATCCTTTTGATTATTGTTTGATTGGTAACGCTTCGGGGACGGTCGCCTCGGGGCGTAACATTGTGTCCAATGCAATAGATGATATTTTAGTATTCTAAATTTTTATTCAATTTTTTTAGCTATTTACATATTTTTATGATATCATTAGTACATATCCATCTAAAAAAAAAAACATTAATATTTAATGGAGTTCATCATAAAAAAACTCAAATTATATTGGTACATATTTTAAAACATCCACATAATTACAAAGAATTTACAATAAAAAAAATAATCTACATGAAAATTTGTGAAATATATAAATAAAATTAAGAGGGTGAAATATTTTAACAAACTTAAGAGACATGAAATGTATTAAGGATTTAATTGCATAAAGGTAGATTAGACTTTTGTGTTTTTGAAATTGTAAAATGAGATTTTTTAATATAATTTTAAAAAATGACTGATTTGTATATTTTTAACTTTTGAGAGATTTTTTAAATCATTTTTCATTAATTGTATATAGACATCGAACACACGTGAGATTGAAATTAAATTACAATAAAAAAAACTCTGTCTAACATCACTCCGAAATTTAACAGAGACGTGTTGGATGACTGACGTACAGGAGTTTATATTTGGGACAGTAAATACGTAACATGTAACAGCGTCCTTTTAATTACAGTTTTGGACGTTCCAATATCATATCGACACTCCCAAAATTTCCAACACCGCCGTTTGGGGGGACTCTCTCTTACCCTTTTTTCGTTTGATTTTGAATCTCAAATCGTAGAAACAGACGAGATAAAAAGGCAAAAATAAATAAAATAAATACAAGGAGAAGAAAGAGAGAGAGAGGGGGGCGGTGGTCGTTGGTCTAGGTCCCTCACTTTTTCCCAAATCACCATCTCTTCCCGAGCGTCCACGATTTGTATGCGCGAGTTCCAGATCTGGATCTCCCGTTTTGATTAGAATTTTCGGTCCTTTGATTTTTGTGTAATCGAAGATTTTTAGATCGGGAAGTCATGGAGGCAATGGAGGAGCTGATCCAGCTTTCGGAGTCGATGGTGCAGGCATCGGCGCTTCTGGCTGATGAGGATGTCGACGAATCGACCTCGTCGAAGAGGTCGTCCACTTTCATGAACGTCGTTGCCCTTGGGAACATGGTGAGCGTTGAATTTTATACTGGATTTTGATGTGGATCTGATCTGTTTGGATTGGTTAGGGTTTTCAGATCTTGCTTTTATGAGTGGATGATTTTGCAATCGATTTTGTTTCCGATATATTGATGAGGGGATTTTATTGATTTTTTTTTTGTCTGATTTGAGAATGGTTGATTATAAATGGTTAAATCGAAATTCAATTTGATTTCTTTTTCAGGGGGCTGGAAAATCAGCAGTACTGAATAGTCTGATTGGACACCCTGTTCTTGTAAGTGCCCTTTCAAGCTTGTTCATTTTTATATACAAAATTGGTTTTTCGCATTGATTGATTGTTACTTGTTATGGTTACAGCCTACTGGAGAAAACGGTGCAACTCGTTCTCCTATCAACATTGATTTGCAAAGAGATCCCTCCATAAGCAGCAGATTGATCATTTTAGATCTTGGTGAAAACAAGTCCCATCAAGCTTCTGCTAGTGAGTTCTTCTAACCTGTTGCCGTAATATTATCATGATTTCTACATTGTTTGATCTACAATTGGGGATTCGCAATCCACATTATTTGGTCCATCTCCCACGATCGGCCCTGTTGCCTCATTATTTTTAACTTTTTCTTTTATTGGTTTTCACAATTGATTTTTTTTTCTTTGCATGCTACTGGGAGTGTTGATCTTTGCTTTTGCATACTATTTTAGGTGCTATTAGACATTCTCTCCAAGAGAGGCTAAGTAAGGGCGCCACAGGGAGGGGTCGTGCAGATGAAATAAGTTTGAAGCTACGCATTAGTACAGGTTGGTCAAACTGCTCCTTGATATTTGTTATATTCTTATTTAGTGTTCTGAGACAATTATTGCAGTATTTGAAATCCGTGATTTTTTTTTAAAATTCTTCAATCAGAGGCCTGATGCTAAATCAATTGTACTTTTTTGTCTAAGATATATCTTAAATCCATTGTGATTGGATTTGTATTATGCCCGTCCATGTGCTGAAGAGCTCGGGCTCATCTGCCCTTTGGAGTGCGGATAGAGATTTGATATGATCTTTAAGGTTCCTTGATTGATATGCTTTTCAACACTGGTTAACATTTATTCTTATTATGGTGTGTGTCATGACATTATGTTACTTGTTAATCAAGTAGCTGGTGATTTATACAAATGAGGGTGTAGCAGCGCTCAACATTGTTTATGCAATTTTGAGGGGAGGCGGCCAATATCTTGTTATGAATTTAACTTAATCTGCTCTGAACAGTGTAGTTTTCTCCCTTGTAATAGTGATATCCACTTTTTTGAAAATAAAATAGGCTCTCTTGTCCTCTGTTCTTTTTGCTATCTAACTAGAGTGATTCTTTTGTCAGCCCCTCCATTGAAATTGATTGATTTACCTGGATTAGACCAGAGGAGTATGGATGAATCATTGGTGAGTTGCCATGACCCTCTACTTTTCCAAGTGCAAATGCTTCTATCATTTTATCTGTTGTGATGTTGCTTGAGTTGATCTTTTCTTCTATGTGATTTAAGTTTTTCAGTCCGCATTGTAATCGGTGGAAGATTGTACTGAGTTTGCAATGGGTTTCCTTTTTAGGTTAATGAGTATGCGGCACACAATGATGCCGTATTGCTTGTTGTAGTACCTGCTGCTCAAGCACCAGAAATTGCTTCTAATCGAGCTTTAAAACTGGCTAGGGAACAAGATTCAGAAGGTAACAGCTGACTGTTTTGTAATGTTATACATTAGTCATTGATTAGTATAATCACTAAAATTATTGGTTATTGTACCTTTCTTCTTTCCAAGTAGGTACAAGAACTATTGGTGTTATTAGCAAAATTGACCAAGCTGCTGGAGATCAGAAGACCCTTGCTGCTGTTCAAGCTCTTTTGTCAAACCAGGGACCACGAAATACATTAGATATCCCTTGGGTTGCTCTAATTGGGCAATCTGTTTCTATTGCATCTGCACAATCTGGATCTGTTGGAGGAGAGAGTTCGCTTGAAACTGCCTGGCGAGCTGAGAGTGAAAGTTTAAAATCTATACTACCTGGTGCTCCTCAAAATAAGCTCGGAAGAATTGCTTTGATAGAGACTCTTGCTCGTCAAATACGTAAGCGTATGAAAGTCAGGCTTCCAAACATCCTCTCTGGGTACGTCAATTTCCCTTTCATCCTTCTTATGAACCGGATAGAGTATTCCTGGCATTCTTTTATTTACTCATTGCTAATGTATTTATTCTGCCGAGACCAGTTTGAATGTTCTAATGATATGTGCATTTTGGAATTAAATAACATAAGTGCACGTGCTATATTCACCTGAGAATATGTCTTCCCTGAAAAGGTAACATGGATTTGTTTTTAAAATAAAATTTTCCAATGTCTAACAGTGGTGTTTTAGTAATATTAGTCTTATTGGTAGCCAAACTGTAATTTTCTTCTAATGTGAAAGAAGTTTGGCAGAGGACATCACTCATTGCACATGCAGAGGGAATTTCCATTATAGATTAAATAAAGATATATTTGCACTTTTGCAGAATGATAATTCAGCACTCAATTCTGAATAAACTGATGTGTAGATGAGGTTTCGGGATTTTAGCTTCAATGATTTATAAAAGATGCATGTATCTCGCCTTTGTTAACTTGAGGTATTAATTTCTCATTATGGACCATCAAACCTTTGCAGGCTGCAGGGTAAGTCACAAATTGTTCAGGATGAACTAGTAAGGCTTGGTGAGCAAATGGTACACAGTTCAGAAGGATTCCGGGCTATTGCTTTGGAACTTTGTCGAGAATTTGAGGATAGGTTCCTCCAACATATTGCCACTGGTGAGGTGAGTGGTTTTTTAAATTTTGGTACTGGTTACAGGATCTTATGTGGTATGCCTTTTGTACTGGAATTACTGATTCATATTTGCAATAACCATTTCTTGGATATGTCATAATTGATTTGAGTAGCTAAATTTTGCATAAAATAAGAAATATTACTGAAGTGCTTTTTTGGCAATGTAAAGTCTAAATTTTACTTCAGTAATCCTTGTTTTACCTTATGATCTTTAGAAGCCTTAGAATAATTTTTTTTTGAGGAAAATATAGTAGAATCTTATTTCAAGAAACCCCCGGATTTAGGAGACGAGGGATCTCCTTACAATTAAAGAAAAGGAAAATACAATTAGATATTAGACTATCCTTTCCCCCATTTGTTACCCATGATGGAACCGGGCGAAGACTCCTCTAAGATGAATTTGACCCAATCCGATAACTGCAACAAATAACTGTTTGGATGAATGTGCATAACAATCTATGAGCCCCGGGGCATGAAAATTTCATGGAAAATATATAACATTTTCCTAACCATGTCAGAGTCAGATAATTTTATCTATTATTGAAGTTACATGATATGGAGCAGCTGTTTCTGGGAAATTTGCACGAATCTCAGTAGTTCTGATCACTATGATGGCTGAATTATGGGCTTTTGATGTGTTTACATGTATATTATTTGCAGTTGGTTGAGTTACCCATTGGTCGTTGTAGCAGTTAATTTTAAGAAGCTATGTGTTGGTAATATTAAATATTGGACATTCACTAATTTTGACAGCAACCAGGATTGTAATTGTGGATATTGCATTAATGTATATATATGTGATTCCACTTATATAAAAGGTTCATATTTGAAACCCTAGTAGGCTCGAAAGCACGGACACGCCTGGAGGGGCCCCGTACCCGTGTCTGACACGTGTCGGACACGGACATGGCGGGGACACGGCATGGACACGTGTCGGACACGCCTCCAGCCGTGTCCGCTGAAATGGGCTGTATTTTTGGTTTGGACACGGCCCAGGACATGCCGGGGACACGGTCCGGGACACGGCTCAGCCCAGTTTCAGCCCAAAAAGAAAAAAGGAAAAGAAAAAAAAGCCCAACTAGTTGGACTCTCCTCACCTACTCTCGCGGCGCCCCTTCTCAGCCTCTTCTTCTTCTTCTTCATTTTCTTCTTCTGCTTGTTGTTCTTTTTACGATCGCCGGATCTGAGGGAGATGGATGGGGAGGAGGAGAGGAGGGCATCGTCGGTCCCACCTCGACGAAGATCTGCTCGGACGAGGTGGAGTCGGAGGGGATGACCATCTCCTCGTAACGCTTGCCATGGAAGTCACCGACGATGTCTTCAGAAAACAGGAAACCCTAACCCTGTTTTTTTTTTTTTGTGGTGGGTGATCCTTGTTGTTCAGCGGAGGCGGAGTGATTTAGGATTTAGGGTTTCTTATGTGGGAGAGATGAAGGGATCGGACGGTGTGTGATGAAAGTTTCAGTTTGGACGGTCGAGGTTGAACATGTCCCGTTTCATTGCCCTAAAAGGGGTTGTGTTTTGTGCTGCTCCGCAGGAGCATGTGTTGTTAACCTGACCATCGAGTGAGTGACATTGACAGGCCGGGTCAGGCTGCATGGGCCTCCGATATCGTGATTTGGAAAAGAGTTCTATTACCTTCAAGTCCTTTTTCAACTACATTATATATTCAAAGACCCAAAACGGCCCACAAGTTACCAACCCATTTAAAATGACCCAAAACAATCCATTTAAAACATGATGGTGTATGAAAAACATTTAACTTCATATGGATATACAATGTATATTTATTATATTAATTTATTTGTTGCCGTGTCCTAGCCGTATCCGTGTCCTATTTTTTTAAAAATTGTCGTGTCGCTGTGTCCGTGTCACCGTGTCCCCGTGTCCCGTGTCTGTGCTTCTTAGCTAGTAGGTTTTTACTTACCTCTGTCTTGGATAAGAGCAGAGTGCCGCACACAGGAACTCTCCGCAACCCCTCGTCTCTCTCTCTGGTAACTGAATAAAGCATTGGTGTTTTATATAGTCTGAAGTTCCACTTCTGCAAAAGAGACTGCATCTTGCACAGGACCACTTTTAGCAATGGTGTGTGGGAGGGAAAATGTCGTCTTCCTTGAAAAAGCTTTAAGAGACCCACTCAGCTAATCTCAACCCAACCCACTTTTTAATATATAGAATGATCTTGCATTTAGGAGTTCAATTAGTGAAGAGGAAAATGATTGACAATTTAGATCCTGTCAAATAGAAACTTTTATAAGAAAAGAATACAGTAAAATTATAAAGGAGATATAAGGACAAGAAGAGGGGCAATAAAAAAGGAAAAAGGGAGTGTAGAATTTATCAGTCGTTTGAGATGTGCTTGGTGCACTAAAACGTGGGCTTCTACACAATTTAATTTTACGTTAGTATTGGAATAAGATTCTCCTATATTATCCTCAAAATTTTTTTTACGCTAGTAAGATGTAAGCCATAGCCATAGGTTCAAAATGAACTCATAATAATTCAATTTCCCATTACTTTAATTATATATGTATATATTTTGTTATAAATAATAAGAAGGTTGATTTAGAAAACGATAGCATGTTATGTGAGAGCAAGTGGAACTCTGTCTTTTAGTGAATAGTCCCCCTCATACAGGGATCCTGGGTGCTAGTCAAAGAGCAACACAATCACAACAATTACGGTTCATATTAAATCAAATAAAAAGATGATGAAAAACACTGGGTTCACGAGAGTCCATAAGGCCTGACCTGATAGGCATGCTCATGCATATGGCCTTGTTCATCTTGGCCCAATATTAACATAAGGTGACAACTGCATAAAGTAGAAAACCAAAAAAGGAAATCCAATATGGGACCAAGGATTTCAAAATCAAACACAAGAGTGAATTAATGCATTTTGAATGGGCTTTGCAATCCTAACACCTACATCAGTTATGTTGGTGTCTTGCTTCATAGCCCGACCCTATCGTAATTTGCAGTTGTCATTTTCAGGTCTACCTCATCTCCCTCATAGCCATTTTTCTATGGCTCATGTGTTCACAATCAGATTAGAATGCAAAAGAAGATGTTACAAAAATTGGCATTCTATGTGTATAAAGCGTCCCTCGTTAGTTTGATGAACTTGGGTGACTAAGGTTTTTGAGAAATGGAGACAAAATTTAGTGCCTGTTCTTGAACTCAAGGAAATTGGCACGCTGACCTAAAAAATATCCACCATATTTGTGTCCTTGACTCCTTGTGAATTCATTCAAATGCACATTTGGGATTTTAGGAGTATTTGAGTTCCCTAACAAGGCTTTTGCATGACAGTGTGTTCATCTGCTGTTTTTGGTAGTTAACTTTTCACAATCTGTTAAGCTTGTGTACAAGGAGTGGTGGCATCAAAATGATCCCTTTTTAATTGTTATTGACAATTAACGAGTTACAGATTTGATTGATGAAATGCCTGTGTAACCTGTGGTTTTAAGCATAAGTAGTTCGGCTTGTTTACAAACAGTGTTGGTCGTTGAGATGATTCCCTTGTGTTTGAGAATGATAAAATAACAAGCTATTATCAGATGCATTGTTTGTGTATTTGGTGTCAAACTCTGTAATCTGGAAAACAACTGATTTGTGCCTTTTTTCATAATATATGATTTTGAGATTGTTTGTATAATTGTATCATTGAGGGCATGGGGGACTCAAAGTTGAGTGGGGGTTCTCGCTAGGGTTTCTTTGCCCCCTGAGGGCTGTTTTTTTCCTTGTACTTTATCAGGGATATGCCTCATCTCTTTGCTATTTTATGTCTTGCTGGGTTTTTCATTGAATTATACTTGCGTGGTAAGCTCCCACTTTTTTTTCTCCCTCAAAAAGCTAATATAGAATTCATTGAATGATTGTTCTTCTAATATAGAATTCCATTCCCTTGACAAACTTATCACATACTGATTTTTTGTCTGTTCTCCTTTGTCTCCGTTGTGTACATTAACCGTGATGTCTAGTAGAAATATATTAGAAATCCACACTTAATCTTGTGGTAGTATTTGAATTTTTTATTTTTACTAATTTTCCCTTTTCTGTTTTCACTTAATGGCTTTGTTTTCTGTCTAATATAGCATTCTTTATGATGGATCTATTATCAGGGTAGCGGTTGGAAAGTTGTTGCGAGTTTTGAGGGAAATTTTCCTAATAGGATTAAGCAACTTCCTCTGGACAGACATTTTGACATCAATAATGTTAAAAGGGTATTTTCTTTCATCACTTTTAGTGCCAATTTCCCATGGTAATTTTACAATCACTAATTTTTATGTGATATTGCACTGTTCCCAGATTGTGCTGGAAGCTGATGGCTATCAACCTTATTTGATATCTCCTGAGAAAGGTTTGAGATCACTAATAAAAGGTGTGTTGGAGCTAGCAAAAGAACCATCACGTCTTTGTGTTGATGAGGTACACTTATGAGTTATTGGCCACTGCTCCATAATTTGTATAATTATTTATGATTATGTTAATCCCTATGAGATTATTTCTTATTATATTTACTATTATCTTTAGTCTCTTTTGAGATATATGTGTTTGCTCCATTTACACATGCTTTGTAACTGATACTGTATCTTGGAATATAATATATATATAGGAATGTATGAGCGTGAGTTAATGTTATTTGTTTTCTGTAGTTTTTGCTTGAGTGAGAGGTAGGAGCTTCATTTATGCTTTGATAGTGAGTACATAAAAGAAATCACAGTGGAAAAGGGAAAAACCCCTCAAACAAAAACCCGTATCATCTTAAAAAAAACCCCTCCCATTTCCAAAAGCTCAGAAGCACAAAATTGGCTTTAGTGATTTTTCCTAATTAGTGCCAAGGATCAAACCCGAATAGGTGCTATAATTGCCTACCAAATACTCTCTATAATAAATCCTTTTATTCTGAAATGTGGCTTTGTTCCTAGCAAGCCACATATATTCCAACAAACTGCATGCGGAAGACTCGGTGTTCTAAAAAGCTGGATTAAGTTTTGAGTAATCGGGCGCCTATGCGGAACCGGGCTTAGTCTGTCTCATCCAAGGGATTGAGCAGCCGTGAGATTAAGCAGGGATTAATCTATTAATCTGAATTTTCCTTGAATTTATTTTATTTGATCTGTATTTTCAATTATTATACACACACACACACACATGTAAATATACATAGACACACACCAACGCATCCGTAAATATACATGTACACATGTATGTAAATATACATGTTTTTTAGAAGATCGGGAAAACTCCCAATAAGCTTAGCAATTAGCATTCCTACTTTTATCATTTTTCTTGATTCTTCTTCGGATGAGCACCCACGTACGTATCTTCCGTGTTTGTGAATGTACAAGAGCAACTACCTCACTCACCATTCCACAAATTCTTCCACTAAATTGGCAACCAAAGAAAAGGTGGTCCTGTGTCTCCTCCTCTAAGCCACACAATTCGCATAGGAGATTTCTACCGTTCTCTGTAGTTGTTACCTCATCCATTCTATTCTTTTTGGTTCTCTTAATTCTTCTCCACTTTGATGTTGGTTTATCTACTCTAAATTTTGTGTCCATGGTATTGCTTTTCAACCTTGGCACCTGGTACCTTCCCCAGTAAGAGTCTGAAATGCATGTACACTCACATACTTGGAAGGAGATGCAGGGAGGGAGGGTGGACACAAACCTGTAGAGCTTAACATTCTTGCTCTCATGTTTATTACATGGAATAGGAAGCTTTGTTTTGGAACACTTTCAGCAAATCCTTCAATAAATTTAATTTCCTTGCACATTTTTTTTTCTGCCAAAACAGGTGCACCGTGTATTGATAGACATAGTTTCTGCCTCTGCTAATGCTACACCTGGACTGGGGAGATACCCCCCTTTTAAACGAGAAGTAAGTGTACCAGTTATTACTGGCAAGCATTATTGAATGATTTCTTTCCCTATTTCCTAACAATGTTCTGCATCAGTTACACTTTCATACACTCTATAGTGACAATATTCTGTTCTGATAACAAGGTTGTTACAATTGCATCTGCTGCATTGGATGGCTTCAGAAATGAAGCGAAAAAAATGGTTGTTGCTTTAGTCGATATGGAACGGGCATTTGTTCCTCCTCAACACTTCATCCGTTTAGTACAAAGGAGGTATCTTCGTGTTATAGGACATATGCTTTAAATTTAGAAAAATTTATCTGTACATTTGCTCTGTTCTAATTTGCTTTCCTTGTCATGAGTTTTAATTTATATATTTAATAACTGCAACTGCTATTGATACATAGTTTTCTGGATTAAGTACTTCTTTGGGCTTTTCTCTGTCTGATTGCTATTCTGTTTCTGTTTTTTTTTCCTTCTCAGGATGGATAGGCAGCGCCGTGAAGAAGAGTTGAAGAATCGCTCGTCGAAGAAAGGACATGAGGCAGAGCAAGCCATACTGAACAGGGTTGGTGTATTCCTTTTTGTCTCGACTACCTAATTTAGTGTTTGTGAAAAATCTCTGAATATTTTATCAAATTTATGACTGTTTGCTCTATGTGGTAAATGAAAAGTTTCAATGAGTTCATGATTTGCAAACTGTTTCACTGCATGTTTCCTCTAGGCAACGAGTCCCCAAACCGGTGGTCAGCAAAGTGGAGGTAGCATGAAATCGATGAAAGACAAGTCTAATCAAGGGGAAAAGGATGCAAAAGAGGGAACAACTTTGCAAACTGCTGGAGCTGGTGGGGAGATGACAGCAGGTTCATTCACTAACTGCTTAAATACTTGAACTACCATTTTGACTTTCTCTTTTGCTTCGTATCAAGACATTCTTATGCTACATATTGCATTCTATATTAAAATTCATGGGAGTTGATAGAAATATTATCTAAATTTTGTGATGTGCGGGACTTAATATCCACCACCGGAACCTCCCTTAAGTTTGGACATCCAAAAAAAAATTGAAGACAAGGAGGGTTAGAGAAGAAGATGAAGAATCAACAACAAAGCCAAGAGAAATTACTTATTTTGTAGATAAGTGATGTCCATGCCCTCTCCTTCTTCGTCTCCTTTTGCCTGGTCCTCCCTTCTTTGTTGGCTGGGGTATTTAGGGTTTTTACAGAGATGCTTTCACAAGAGGCATATAATTTCACAAGAGGCAAATATTTAAAGTTAATCCAGTGGGCCAGTGAATTGGATGGATCGTGTCAGGGCCATGATTGAGTTGTGTCCTGGTCTAAAATGGTAGACATGTGCGGGGAACATGTTCAACATGTGTTGGGTGCATGTCTATGTCTGACCTGGCCCATGGGTAGAGGACCCTAATTAACATGTCAGTGCTTTCCAGTGTACTAAATAGTTTTTTTTTTGAGAGAAGGTAGGCATTTCCATTTAATTAAAATGTAATCGAACTACAATGACTGAAGGGTGTGGGGGCGAGAGGATATAGGGCTAAAAACCAAAAGACGCAAAACTAAAGCAAAAACCACCCGGAAGGTGACCGGCCTCCCTGCTAGCCTCCTCCCCCCCCCCCAACACACACACACACAAACCGCACACTCCTAGCCCCCGCCAGGTGAAGGCGCCCGTCATCTATGAACAGTACAGTCAGCTCTCAGACATTTTCAAATTTAAATCGATTCTGCTTGAAAACGATCTCGTTCCTCGTGAGCCACAGGGCCCATATGCCCGCTGGGATGATCGCATTCATAATTTTACCTTTGCACAACTTGTCATTGTGAACCGCTGTTCTTGCTGGCTCCCAAGCTCATCGAGGTTTCAAATGCCTGCCAAGATCGGAGAAGTCGGCACAAGTATCCTCCATAAGTTTTCTGCTACTGAGCAAATGTAAAAAAGATGGTCTATGGTCTCCGCCTCCTCGCATCCAAACTGGCAGCTCACATCCGTGTTTTTACCCCATTTTGCATGATACGTCCTCGTCACAATATGCCTTTGGTGAAAGGTATACGTCCTTGTCATGATACGTCTTTGGTCAGTGTACTGACTAGTTGTATAGGAGGGATCTTATTAAACACTTATTAAAATAATGTAAGTGATGATTGCTGAATTTTCAGCTTTCCAAATGCTACCTATGGCTAGCTTAGTGCTTACAGAAAAGGCAGGCATGCACATCCATGAGAAGTTAATGTAAATAAAATGAAGAAAAGTTTGCCAAAGATGAAAAGCAGGAAGACTGATCGTGGCTGTATTTATGCATGTAGAGGATGATTCTGCTGATAGTGAAACTAGAGTAACATGAAATGGGTTTGGAAGCAGAGCAGTGCAGTGATTCATTCATACATCTCACACTTCACAATAGGGATTTCATTTTGGAGTAGGAGTGGGTAGAAAGCGAGGGGACTCTTCTAAACTACGGATCAAACCTGTTGTTTAATGGGAACGTCAAATTTCTTTTGGTATATACAAGAAAGTACAGATGTGTGCATGTGCAGGCTACACTCCTTTCTCTCATTAAATTCTGCATGCGCATATACATCCATGAATAACTTCAATTCTGGTTTTCTTGCCTCCATTGTTGTTAAACTCTGCCCATATATGTGCGTTATTTTGGTCATTGAACTCTATTTTCAGGTTTTCTTTTAAAGAAAAGTGCAAAAACAAATGGTTGGAGCAGGCGATGGTTTGTTCTTAATGAAAAAAGTGGAAAGGTATCACAGTTATTAATTACAATAATACAAAACAATAATTTGTATTGTTGCCAATATCTAAGTATATGCTTGTTTACATTTTTTGACATTTCCAAGCTTGGGTACACCAAGAAGCAAGAGGAGAGACATTTTCGAGGTGTAATCACTTTGGAGGTATGTGTATTATTATATTTCTGTAATTTTTTTTTAATATTTCCCTTTATATTCTCATGTTGCTCCTTGCCATGTTAATGGCAGAGTTTGAAATTTCTGCTCCTTCCATTTCCATTCCCCCCCCCCCCCTCGAGAAATATGGTTATCTATTTTAATTTACACGATGTACAATTACATCCCTATTTCTTTTCATGGATGCTATCAAGTATAACATCTATTTCTTTTCATGGATGTTTATCAGCATACAAAGCATTATAATCTTCATGCATAATAGAACTAGTTCTCATTATCATTTTAATATACGCAAGGATAAATTGCCGTTTGTATTATTGAATGGAAATCATTCTTGGCCTGGCCTTGTGCAACCTAATCTGGGATGGTTATGGTGAATTTTTAGTTAAATAGATCATAAACTAATTAATGGATGATATTGTGCTATTTTCATAATAAAGCGATTCACAAAATATGACCTCGGTTGATTTTATTGATTCATTCAGATGGACTAAATTCCTTCCACCATAAGCAGTTCTCCTATATTAAAAATTATTATATTACAATTGTTCTTGGCAAAAGAAATGATCTATCAATCATGATTTCCATGCATGAAGGGATTTTGATATTCGAACCACCTATTATTTCTAAACGTGATATTATTATGTCATGCAGGAGTGTAATATAGAAGAGATTTCAGATGAAGAAGAACCTCCTGCTAAAAGTTCGAAAGAATCAAAGAAGGATAAGTCAAATGGGTCCGATTCTGGGAAAGCCCCTAGTCTTGTGTTTAAGCTAACCAGCAAGGTTCCATATAAGACCGTTCTAAAAGGTAAGTGCTAATTTTTTTGACATATGCAATATTGTGTTACTTCTGCTTCGTTCCTTCTGCCTCAGATTCTATTGTTATTGCAGCTCACAGTGCTGTTATATTAAAGGCTGAGAATATGGCTGATAAGATTGAGTGGATGAACAAGATAAGGAATGTAATCCAACCTTCAAAAGGAGCTCCCAGCAAGGGAGCTGATGGTGCTCCATCCATTCGGCAAAGTCTTTCTGATGGATCCCTTGTAAGTCCGAAACTCGTATGTTGAATGACATTTTGGTATTCAGTCAAAGTACCTGCATCTCCGAGGTTCATAAATACTATTTTTACAAATTTCTTGCACATTTAATTCTTTATTTATACATGACATTGGGCATATGTAGAACAAAATGTGTGTTTTGATTGCTACTAGTTGAGATTGTTTTGATGGGGCCAGTTTCTGATGGGGCCAGTGGAAATGGTTATTTATTGTAGTGCCTGGCTGGACCCCTATAGTCACAGAAGAATGACTAAAATATAAGATTGATAATTTGATATGAACTTTTGCCTGCACATGTAACACAAGGGTCATGGTCAAAGGTTCAGTTTGTGTTGTGAGAAGTAGCTGTGTGCCTGTGTGTGATGTACTTCCTATTTTTATTGCTATATTCTGCACTCTCTTTGGAGTCCTACCCAAGCACCCAGCTGCACTGGCTGTTTCATGATGAACACAAGCCTGCTGCCTGGTCACATTTCCCAGAGGACAGACTATTTGCATGTTGTCCAATGAGAACAATTTGATTATTATGATAGATATAGACAGAGAATACCATTACCTTTTATGCCGAGATAATTTAATAGGTCTGCATATTCCTGTCAGGACACAATGGCTAGGCGACCTGCAGATCCAGAGGAAGAGCTCCGATGGATGTCTCAAGAAGTTCGTGGTTATGTGGAGGCAGTTCTGAATAGTCTTGCTGCAAATGTTCCCAAAGTATTCATCTATCTTTCTGACTTAATGGTTTCTCGCTCTTTAAAGATTCTAGTATGTGATGTTATTCTGTTTGACTTTTGGTTGAGCAGGCTGTTGTGCTTTGCCAAGTTGAAAAAGCAAAAGAAGACATGCTTAATCAGCTGTATAGTTCTATAAGGTTGGAGATCTCACTCACCCCTTAACTCTCCATGATACCTGTCTCAAAAATATTCCCTGCAACTGATTTTAGCTATTATGCAGCTTAAGTAAAAAAGTAATAAATTTTTTTCTCTGTTTTTTGCGGATAGTGTCCAAAGTACAGCAAGGATTGAAGAACTACTACAGGAGGATCAGAATGTCAAACACAGGCGGGAACGCTTCCAGAAACAGTCATCTCTTCTTTCAAAACTGACTCGCCAATTAAGCATCCATGACAACAAAGCTGCTGCTGCTAGTTGGTCTAACAGTGACAGTGGTGCTAGTAAGTTGACTCTGAAGCAGTAATCATGAAAATTCACAGCACCTTTAATATTGCATTGTCATAATTTGTTAACAAACATTTACGCTTTAATCAATGACATTCTTCTTTTTGTGTTATCTCTAGTCAGTTGTCACTGCCATCCTATGAGTCACATTAAAGAAGAAATCTGATGATTAAATGTGAACATCTGAATTAATTCTTTATGTCCAAGTTCTTACATAACAAAGGAGCAGTTAAAAGCCCACAATAATAGTTCTTTGCATTTTATCTGAGACGACTCTTTGCTTCTTAAGCAACTTATCATTGGCTGCATTATTTAGATGATTGTTCTCAGGATTCGAGGTTTTCCCAGATTTTCACTTCCTCCTAGAATGATAGAATTTGCAAAAGTTTTACTAGTTAGAAGAATGCAAGATGTGAGTTGAATGTTTGTGAATGCGTCGTCCACTTACATATCACTCTTAATCTTCCTGTATATTGAAAGAGGGCAATGTACGCAGTAGAAATGAAAATTTCGGTCAGGAAGCCTATACTTCTCGAACATTCATATCACACATAAACTTGGACATCTCCACATAATTCCACGACTTATATCCTATTCAAGTGTCTTATAGAACCCCTTACATGGCATCATCTAAAGAGTATTCTAAATTGTATCTTTGGTTAAGTTTTACAAAGGAATACTAAATGAGCATCTTTAACTTTTCCACAGAATTGTCTTGGCATTGCTGTGCCAGTTGTATTGCAGACATTGTCTTCATGAATGATTATTGTAAATTAACGAGTATATAAAGTGAAATATTTTTGAAGCACACAGAGATAGTAGAATCATCTGTATCTCTATACTCATTATTTAAGTCACTAATTCCTGATTCATGTCCCTAACGATATTTATCTACACCTTTATGAACCCCATATGTTCTTTTACATACAACAAAATAATTATCTATGGACAGTACTGTGGGCATTTTTTTTATGTAGGCACAGAAGCTTGGTCATATCTGCTCAAGTATGCTGTTTTAACATTTTATAATTGACAAGATTTTGGCACTTTTCATTTTTTGTTTTTTCCCCATTGATACTTTTGTTGTATGCTTCTAAGAGATGGGCTTGCTGTTGCATGTCATTACTGTGCCATAAGTGGACTTTCTTCTCTGTTATTGTTTACTCAATGAAACACGTAACTAGTACATGATAATACTGTTCATGATGTTAATTATTTGGGAATCTGCTATTTTTATAAGACCAATCTAAATTTGAAATTTTGGTGTTATGGCAGAGAGCAGCCCAAGGACTCCTACTCCAGCAGGCGATGATTGGAGATCTGCCTTTGATGCTGCGGCCAATGGACCAGTAGACCACTCAAATTCCTTTGGGGACTCGTCAAGGTCCAATGGCCATAGCCGAAGGTACAGTGACCCTGCACAGAATGGTGATGCTAGCTCAGGTCCGAACTCTGCCAGCCGCCGCACCCCGAACCGATTGCCACCAGCTCCACCTGGTTCATCAGGGTATAAATATTAGACAGGTTATTCATCACTTATATTATCAGTTGATACATCAATATTCTTCTTGGTGTGCGTCCATCTGTTAGCTCTGGCATTCTTATGAAATGGTTTTGCATAGCAGATGGGAGCAAAATAGGGTTGATTTGTACCTGTTAGTGGGCTGCAGTCTTTATTATACATATAGTTGTAATTTTTTTTCAACCATTCAAGTTTCCAAGTATGCTTGATATACAAGCAACAGCCCTCTGGTCTGATTGGTGACCCATTTTGCTGAGACTGGTAGGACATTGCCTGCATGTGTGTTTTATTGTATCTTTAGTTTTTTTTATATATCAACTCTCATTTTGGGGTTGCCATGATTTGTTTCAGGATTCATCATTCTTAGCGGTTTATAGTGAGTGTATTTTGCTTTTCATATTTGAATTATTCTATTCTTTAATGTATACTCTGGTAATATTGATGATGTCTTTTTTTCATTTTTAATTTTAATACAAGGTGCACATTGATGGGGCTTTATTTAAATTTTAAAAAACATTGTCATTCAATTGTTTTCTTTTCCTGTGTGTGAGCAGAGAGAGAGTAAATGACAGGGAGATGATAAAACTGCAATTGATGAGCCATCCAATCAACCACTTATCTGGAGATGTATATAATATAAGAGTTAGAAGATCTTAAAGCCTAGCACGATGATTAATTCGTCTGGATCCCACTTTTTATGTAAAAAATGTAATTAGGAAAAAAATCTTGGAACCCTTGGTCCAAAATAAATATAAGAGTTAGAAGATCTTTAAACTTAGGGTGCGTTTGGTTGTGTGATTGTACAGAGTTTGTGATTACAGGGAGTTGTTTTTGTAATTGTATAACTAAATAGTTTTACTATTACAACTTCTTGCACACAGATTTTAGGTAAATAGTGTACAGAATTTGTGATTTTCAAAAGCTGGGAATGTGAGCTTCTTGTATAATCAATTTTAAAATTCAGATTCCTACAGAATTAGTTTTGCAATTGTGCAATTAAATGCATTCTTAGACGTTGACTTATTGTCCAAAAACTAATGGTACTCATTGAAGCCTTTGGCGGGCATGTGGCAATTAATTTTTTTTTTATATACTTGGGGAGCCTCTAGCCCCATTACCCATATCATTTACAACCCCACCCTCTCCCCTCCCTCCCAACTCAAATTTTTTTTAGTGAATTGTTGAAATGCTCATTGATCAATGGTTTAATTTTTTTTTCACCCTTGGATTTTTTTATTTTTTATTTTTATTTTTATTTACCTCTGAAATCTGATTTTTTTTTTGCCCCTAACTTTTTATAATACCCGAACTATCCCTTACAAAGTTATAGAAATACAGAAATATAATGTAATACATAGTTATAAATATTTAATAGTTATCTACAAAAAAATATTAAAGTATACAAAAATGTTTAAACATAAAATGGTCATATATATATTTTCAGTGTCATTACACTATTATCTGTAAGCGCATTCAATGTACTCAAAATTGTTATACATACAATCCTAAAATTTCGTTAAAATAGATACATCAATTGTTTGAATCACGATGTTTGAATTATGAATAAAATTAGTAATAACATGAATCCAAGCTGAAAATTTATGAACAATTGTAATATTTTAGCAGAATTACTTCTTGATCCATGTATTAAACGATTATAGAAATTAACATTTACATAATAACTACAACAAAAACTACAAATGTGATGCCCAATGACACAATCTACCATTTACAGATAATATAATCAATCATTCTTATAACAATTACAACAGAATTACAAAAACTATAATTTACAAAACAAATATGTAATATCATATATAGAACTAAATTAAGGACATATAAATTACAGAAATATAATAACCAATTACAGAAATTTAACGATCAATTACAGAAATATAATATTAATTTACAGATGAGAGTAGTTTAGGTATAAAAAATGAGGTGACACTGATCAGAGACAAAAAAAAGTAGTACCAGATCTCAGAGGTAAATAAAAAATTAAAAAAAAGTCCAGAGATAAAAAAAATAAAAAATTAAACCCTTGGTCCCCGTTTGGATAGCGGAATTGAGTTATTCTGGATAGATAACTATGCCAGCATAGATAACAAATCTACATGAATAAGAGATTTTATGTTTGATTGTATTTTTTTTATTCTCATTGGAAAACGTAAGAATAAAGATTGAGTTGTTTGGTTGATAAAGAATAAAATATAAATAAAGTTTAAAAAAGTTGATTTGACATGTGAGCTATTTGATGTATAATAAGTGTTAATAGGTGATTTAATGTAATAAGATGTAAAAAGTTGATTTGACATGTGAGCCCATGAGAATAGATAAAATGAGTATAATTTATCATAGGGGTTACTTAGAATTGTTATACTCTCTTATACTCGTTTAAATTGACTTAGTAATACCAAGTTATACCCCGCAAACAAACAACCATTTTCCCTATCCATTCTTATACCACCCTTATACTCGCTTATTCCGTTTCCGGGGGCTTGATTAATAAGAGGCATTTGAACAATTCACCCTCTTTTTTTTTTCTTTTTTTTTTCTTTTTTTGTGGGATAAGCAAAAAAAAAAAAAAAGAAAGAAAGGAGAAGGCGGTGGTGTCTTGGGGGGAGCGGTGGTGGGGGGGGGGGACGGCGGGGAGGGGGAAGTGAATGGTGGCGGTGAGGAGGTCGACCCCACCCCCCCCCCCCCCCCTCCCCCAACCACTCTTTTTTATCTTTCTCGTCTGCTGCCGCTCCTTCACGGCTTTCATATCTTTCTTTTTTCCCCTACCAGTCTCTCCACCTCTCTCTCTCCAGCCTCCGCCGCCCTCCTCCACTATCACATTTTTTTTCTTTTCTGTTATCAAGTCCTTCTAATCTATATTATCTATATTACTATATAAAAGTCTCTTAAATCAAAAACCTGTCATTTGACTTTTTTACACTTGTCAATCCATTCAATTCCATTACAACCAATTCACACCACTTTAATCACAACCATTTTTTTCATTTTAACTCTGCATTTCTATCCAATTCCATGAAAATCCATTTACATCAATTTAATCTCATTCATAGATATTATAATACATACATTTTATCATGTAACATATTTATTAACTTATTCCATTTTAACCCTGCATTTCTATTCAATTCCATGAAAATCCATTTACATTGATTTAATCTCATTCATAGATATTATAATACATACATTTTATCATGTAACATATTTATTAATTTATTATTAAATTTGGTTATCATAATATTATTAGGATACCCCTACATTTTTGTTCAATTCAATAAAAATCTATTTACAACATTTTAATCTCATTTATATTTTATTTTAATATATACATTTTATCATATAACAGATTGATTAACTTATAATTAATTTAGTTATCATATATTATTAGGATAAGAGGATCTTATAAAATAAAATTATATTCAGGATATTCCCTTTTAGTCTCTTGTAAACTTAACAATAAATTTATTCTAATGCATACATTTCATCATATCTTTTATATATATATATCATAAAATCATGTTAATAATTTATATAAATTATATGTATTTAAAAATTCTATTCAATCCCCATGAAAATCCATTCATATCATTGTCATCTCATTCATAATTTATTTACTACACACATTTCATCATATCATGCATGACATATTAAAATTTTAAGCTTTACATTTCATCAAATTTATGTGATGACTAATATAAATATATCATAAAATGATATTTATAATTTACATCAATTATGATAAAATTATATTAATTATATTAATATAGTTAAATTTCAATATCATAATATTACAAGGATAAAGGGATTCTTATAAAATGAAAGTGTTTTGAATATTTTAATATATGCTGACTAAAATTATATTAATATATTTATTAATTAATAATTATATTTGAATATTGTAATATTATGAGGATATAAAGGGATGCTCAATATTATAATATATTTTATACTCTATTTTTATTATGAAATTTATGTTGTAACATATCTATGAAAAAATTTCAAATAAAACATATGAGCCATCGCCTATTCAAATAAAACATATGATGCATGGCATTTGTGTTCAATTATTTTACACTTAAATTTTTATTAATTATTACACATTTAGTATTCATTGCACTTATAAGGAATGCCATTTATTGGCCACAATTCCTGATTTATTTTCAATGATACTTAATGCTATTTATTGTGTATATATATGTGTTTTAAAACCACTACTTATATGCACAAGCAAAAGCAAGACCATTAAAATTTGACAACGAAATTTCATATACATGTGGTTTTCAGTAGACCACACTTCAATTTCCCTCTCACAAACTACCACCTTCATCATTCATCCCCTCTCCTTTCAATCCCTTCATCATCTTCGAGAGATGTTGGCTAATGCTCTTCCACAAACCGCCACATTTATTCACGCGCCATTAAATACTCATTCATTCCCATCACCATTCCTTTGGATAAATGAATCTATCATTTTTTTTTCTTCTTTCTCTCAAATTTTTTTCTGACCTTAGGAAGTTGGGTTGCTCTTTGGTATATATCATGCTTAATTTGTTTCATTTAATCCATTTTATGTTACAATTATATTGAATAAGTTATTTTTTTTTCTTTGGTTTCTCTTTTCTAAAAAAAATTGCCCTGTTTCTATGTTTCTGCTGTTAAAAGAAAATTTTCTTAAATAAGTAATTTATTTTTCTTTAACAGATTCATCATATCTTTGATTCTCTATTCTGGTTGGAAGTAACACAACAATGGATCTGGTATTTATTCATAGATTTTTTGCAATATAATTTCATTATGATATTTTCATTATCATAATAGAATACTTTTTTTTCTATCTGATCTAATCATCAGAATATTATGATGTCTAAATTTAATTAACTATTTAAGTTAGAGAAGAAGATATATGAGTCATGTTGATTGGATTTTTTCTTCTTTCAAGGGGTTATTTGATTGTTGAATAATTTGGCACATATAAATTAATAATTCATCATGAATTCATTATTTATTGCTCTTCTGAAAGGTTTTGGCCTGTGAAATTTTTATGCAGTGTCATCATTGGAACGTGAAGGTGGTGTTCATTTTTCTTTTTTGAAACGGGTATGTTTTTTAGATTGTTTGATTACTCAGTTGTTTTTTTCCTATCATTTATTTGGAATATGAAATTTTATGATTTGTTTATTTAAAAATCTCAGTTTTCATTTCACAGAGGCATTTGTGGAGTTTAATACATCTTTAGGTGGCCTATATCACGATCTTCAATATATAAATGATTGATTCTAGGGATAGGATTTGGGGTTCATGATATTAGTCATTTTTTCAGATAGGCCCCCCTTCCCCTTTTTTTTTTTTTTCAGATTTGGGGTTCATGTGATGATGAGACATAGATCTTTGGATCTTTTGATAAATGAATTTTTCTATCAGAAATTTTTTCCTCAATTTAGCTCTTCATAATATAGGATGTGTAGCTGTCTTCACAATTTTTAAATAGTTTTTTTCTTCTGAATCTATTATAATTGAATTCTATAGATTTTATGATCTATATATATAAAAGATACGATGCTATCTATTTAAAGTTTAGTTAATTTTAAATATGAATTTATTCAACTTCAGTTATTTTTTTCCGTTTGCATGATACATATAAATTTAATTTTTTTTAAAAAAATTATTATTATGATTGAATTCTATATATTTTAGGATCTGTATAAAAGATACGATGATATCTATTTAAATTTTAGTTAATTTTCAATATGTATTTATCCATCTTCATTTTTTTTCTGTTTGCATGGTACATAGAAATTTTCATGTTATTCATATCTAGAAATCACCAAATAATAAATTCCATAGATTTTATGGATTTTAGGATATGTGTAAGTAATGTGATGATATCTATTTAAATTTTTAAATTTTTTATAATGAATTCATCTGTATTATCAATATTTCTTATTTTATTTGCATAGTTCAAAAATACTTTTATGTTAAATATTTATATTCCTTTGATTTGATTTATAAACCTCCATTATCATGATAATATTCTGATATCCCTGCTTGCTTATAAGATAAAAAATTAATCTAATTAAAGTTGGCAGATATAAAATAATGATATACATGTATTTACATAAATTTATTTTAATTATATTATCATGATATTACATTTATCATATTTTAAGAATCCAACATGTAATGGTTAAATTTAGAATCGGACAATATTACCATTATCATTTTTTAATATCCAATATGTAAGGGTTAAGATTAGAATAGGATTGGATTTCAGTTTATTTAAAATATAAATAGGATTTATTTCTTAGCTTCTTTTGAATATCATTTTACACGTATATTTTCCTTATCAAAATAGAGAGAGATTATTTTTTTCTTATAGATAATATCTTGGATCTGAATATAATGATAATGTTTTGGTCAATGTAATATTTCGTTCGTGTATATAAATATTTTTACTCTTTGATTTTATAAGCATCCCCTTATTATGATAATAATATGATCAGGGTTTATTTTCAGGTCCAATAATATTTTATCCTAATTAAAGTTGGTACATATAAAAATATTATTATACATATCATTTATAGAAATCTATTTTAATGTATTATCATGTTTTTCAATCGTGCACTATTCAAAATGAAAAACTATAGTTTACTCCGATGTTTTTTAATCATGTTTTTTTCTTTAAAAATACATCTCTATGGAAAGTGTCCTCCAACATACTTCACGAATCACGCCATTCAACATTACATATCTACATCTAAATAATTACCTAGAAGAAGCTTCACTTTAATGGGGAATTCATTTATCTTGCCCTTCTGCACATACAAGCATGAGCTCTATCCCTTCTATCGAACTTCCTCGTGAATTCCTTTATTAAAGATTACTTTGCATGCTGAAATACAAGTGACATTTATCCTATAAAGTTGATAGTAGGCTTACTCTATATATTTGTAGGAAATGACTAGAATGAATAAAAGTGGCCTACATATTATTATTATTTTCAAATGTGTAATGTTCTTCCTATCAAATAAAAGATTAAGATGTATCTGAGTTTACAAATCGGGGTAAACCAATTCAATAATTCCATTGAACTAAATGTCATTCTTCATCACACTATCTAAAGCACCTTCCAATACCAAAAAAAGAAAAAAGAAAATCAGCTTCCTATTTATACAAAAAAAAAATTCTTATGATAACAAATCTACCGATAAGGATGATAACATTTAAGGCATAATTATCATTCCTTTATAAGGATAAGGATGACGTTACAAATTAGCATGAAATGTTTAATATAACAATAGTATTTCAATTTATTCATGTGAAGCTATACAGTTGCATTGAACACTAATAATTTAACAAGTTTGATTTCATTTTTAAATCTGTGTTAAATTTCAATTTTTTTTTAAAAAAATTCGATCATATTGGGATGTCTTGTACTTAACGGGTTGTAAACATTGTAAAGTGAATAAATAAGATATTTTGATTTTCTTATGATATTTATTATACTTTCAGTTATTTATGACTTTATCTTCTTATGTTCTTATTGTGGTGTATTATCATCGGCTTCTTATCGGGCTACATCATATTCTACTTCTAGATCACCTTTCAACCAAAATAAGTAAGTTACCAACATCCCTGAATATGTTATATAAAAAAATTAAATTAATTCCATATACTGCCTTTTATTCAAGTATTGGAAGGATTTTGTTACATAACATCCAACGTAATGGATAGGAGCCCTAATAATTAACTTTGCTTCCTCAAATTGAAAGTGTTTATGTTTATTGTTGTATTTAAATAATTTATTTATTTATTGTACATGTAAGTGTCATGCAAAATATATATTCTTACTACGGTACTATAGAAAATTAAAGATGCATTAATTTACTGATAATGATAAATGTAGTTTAGTTTTATAATAATTTGTTTTTGCAAAGAGATCTGGATGGTCAAGTTAATGATCTAACAGTTTTAAGTATGAAAATTGTCTAACGGGGTCTCAATGCTCTATCTTATTCTATTTTTCATGTCAGATTACAGGAGGAAACAATCCTCAAAAAAAAAAATTATAAAAAAAAAATATGGATCATCTTATCTGATCCTGTCATAATAATCATAAAATGGGCATGGACGCATGGTTTTAAAAAAGAATGACTGGTTTATTTGAGCCTTCAAGTAGATCGTGTGTGTGTGTAGTTTAACTAAATATAAGGTATGTATGACATATTTTTACGTATATACGATGGAATGATATTTTATCTATCAAACTTTATTTTGTGATTTGGATAAATGAAAAAAATAATAAAATAAAATATTGTTAGGTTAGATTGTTATTGGTTATCATTTTTTTTTTGTGTTCAAAAAAGGTAAACTTCATTTATAGGTTAGATAAGTTCATTTTTTACAAATTTTTTTTTATGACACAAATATTAATTGTTCATCGCTTGAATTATTTCAGTAACTTAATATTGTGTCATTTATCATCAATCAAATATTTGTAAAAAGAGAACATATCTGCAAGGTCAAAATTGTCGAGTCAACATTGAGGTATTTAATTGTCTTTTAAAAAATTAATGATGTTAGTTATCTCAAAGTGATGCATTATCAAACTTTTTTTTAATTGAGTAATATAATGCTTTAATTATATATGCAATTGATTTGATTTTCTTATTCTTCATACATTAGTTAAAAAATATATTAATATGTCCATTGTCTTCTGCTTTCTTTTTACAAGAATGATCTTATAGACTAGGTTTCTCGGCTAACAACTGTGTTATTTTTTTCTTTTCATGTCTCATGTTTTTGTTATTTTTATTTTTTGGATGGTGGAACATTATAATATTTTAAATGTTGCATGAGGATTTTTAACTTATTAGAACATTGTAAAATTTAGATTGGTTGTAGGACGTTTAATTTCTTGCATGAGAATATAAATTTTATTTTATTTTATATAATTTTCTTTTTATTACATATATGACATTATTATAAGAATATATGTATATGTGTACCAATAATTTTAAGAATAATTTTATTATCCTTAAATAGATACATGACACGAACTGCTTTGAAGACAATTACTAGGGACAAGATTACTAGAGTATATAGATAAGTATTGTGGATGACAAATTAAGAAAAACATCACATCTCCACATAATAAATCAAAATCATGTTTGTTTGTGGAGCATTCATGAATGATCATATGATAAAAAGTTAATTGTTTTTTTCATGTTTGACACAATTATTTACATCATTTGATTGGGTAAATTATAGACATTAGAATCCTTACATTTAGAGTTAATATTATGAAAATGTTATTGTAACTAAATTTTTTAACATTATTATTAATCAAAACATATATTATATTACATATTGTGTATGTGCATTTGCACATACACAACAACTAGTTGCAAGAAAAAGGGGGCATTGTGGGGCCCTTCTGATTAGGGCAGATCTTTAATGTCATTACTCATTAGTCGGTCAAATCGGTCAAACCAGTCGTATAGTAGCTAGGGGTGTAAACTTGGACAGATTGGATTGAGTTGGAGTTCAACCCTTGGAGAAATCCAATCCAAACTCAATCCAATCTGACCCTAGGGTTTGAGAAGCTCAACCAGAATTCAACCCGTCAAATTTTTTTTGGGTATGAGTTGGGTTCGGATTTGCTTAAAAACAATTTAAATTATAACAGTCAATTCTTTGCATAACAAAAATAAAAAAATAAAAATGAAAAACATTTTTAATAAGAGAATAAAGATATGGAAATTATAGAAGTGAAATATTCTAGATAAAAAATAAATTGTACAATTCAAATTTTATTATACACATTAAAAAATTATAATTTTACTCAAATTTTACTTAGATATGAAAACTTCGGGTTAAGTAGGTTTAGGTTATCCAAACCCTCAACTCAAATCTAACTCAAATTTGATTCGAGTTACTCGGGTTCATGCTCGGATTGAACAAAAACACTAAAACACCAACCCAAATCCGCTCAAATTTCGGGTTGGATATTTCCACACAAACTTGCCTCTCTCTGAACATGAATCAGGACTAAAGTCTCGAATCCAACTTACAATAAAAGACAAGGGAGGATGAAATCTAAAGATTTTCCCCAACGAAAAAACAATCGATACATGGTCTTCAAACTGATAATTTATCAAAGTCATAGAGCAATGTTACAATGAAAACTAGAAATCAGTTATTATTAATCCAATTATAAGAAGCTACCATAAAACTGCTGGGAAATAAACAACACAATAATCTTTGTTTGTCCAAAACCATTCTTCATCTCTTCAAGTATTCTTGAATTTCTCTATTGTATGGAAAAAAAAACTTTTGGAACCATCTGGCGAAGGAAACTAAAGGGAATAAATAGACCTGCAGCTTGTCGAGGCCTCTTTACACAGTATCACTTCTACTGTATAAGTTACTACTTGTCTTTGTTAGGAGCTAGTGAAACAGAGTCAGAAGCAGCTGCACTCTGTGTTCTTATGGGCATGTCATGATTGTGCTTTCCCTCGTATGTTGTGATGAAAGATTTTGGATCATCAACTGCCCTTTCCACAAGCTTTCGAACATTACATGTGGGACTGGTGCATCTGTAATAACTTCTGCAGGATAAAGTGAACAGCCATCAACTGATAAAACAGTGCAGATAGTCTGAGTTGGGAAAGACAGAAGAACATGCATGGATGCACCTCTCAAATACTTCTTCAGCTATGAATACAAACAGTATCGTGAATTCAACCATCAACTATTAAAACGACTTCAGTTTGTGATGTAAAAAAACTAAAATAAAACTCGACACACATATACATGCATGCATGAAAGATCAATTATGAAGAAGACTGTCTAATGTCAAAACTCAAATAAAATTTACACACACAGATGCATGGGAGTTCTTGCGTGTGTGGGCGCACATCCGCATTTGTGAGTGTCGGTGTATGTGTGGCTGTGTGCATAACTGTTCAATTTAATTTAGTTAAATTACGAGAACTAACCTGGGATATGGATTTCCCTTCACGACCTTTTGACCATATTTACGCCAGCGAAATCCATCCTCCAGCATGATAGATTCAGCAGGACTTTGCGTCATTAGGGTCTCTGGAATTCCTTGGACCTTTGTTCCAACACTGGGTTGATTCTTCAACTTTCTGGGGAATGACAAGAAGACATAGGGATGATGTTAATCCATGTCATGAGGGCATCAATAACCTTAGAAATTTACATCAATTTTAATCAATGTTCTAAAAATCCCTTCTAGGCCCCGATTAATCCCCCGCCTAAGCCTAGGCGGTCCCAACCAACAACGCTTAGCGCCTAGCCGCTTTTCTGATTAATCACTGGTTGACTAATAAGCTACTAAGTTATCTTATATAATATATACCTATTAATTAAGTTTTTATGCTATTTCGATTATGTTTATATTATTAATTTTGTTTTGATGTTGCTTTGTTATTATTTTGGAGTCTAAAATTATTATATATATATTATTTTAAAAAGTGATTGATTAATCTCCAATTAATCCCCACTTATCTGATTAATCCTTAGTTCAACCGCCCGACTAGCGCCTATTGCTTTTTACAACATTGATTTTAATTAACAAGCCAGACCCAGAACATGACAGAGTCAACTATTACAGCAGAATTTTGAAAATTTTCATTTTAAAAAGTACGTGGAAGGCAAATCATAAATATGCAATTTTTTTAGTAAAAATCCATCTCATTTATATGAGAATAATGAAGATACTCAATCTTTGCAGATTTAAAGCGCAGTTCTTCTCTTCAGGAACCATCAAAAATCCTATTTCATTATAAAACATTTTCTAAATTTAAGCATAGATAGATAGTCAAACAATTTAAGGAGGAATAACAAAATTACTGGGGCTATTTGGTGAAGTTTTCTAATCACTGGGAAATAAATACAACAAAACCTTGTTAAAAAGGACTGGTCCTTTAACAACTTAAAGGATAAATGCAATTTTTTTAATAAGTTAAATTCATACCTTTGCTTCCAATTAGGTGCATCATCATGATCTTTTACTTCTCCACTTGCCCTTTCAAAGTCCCCATTAAGGCTGCATGAATTCTCATGAGTCCCAACACCACCACCACTATATGCTGCAGACACAACGGAATCATGAGACAAGGATACAGTACAGACTACAGAGATAAAGAATAACAGCCACAAATGTTTCATTCTGGTTCATTGACATACCATCAAGGCTTTCATTCCTCTCTATAATGCGATTTACCCATATATTATCATGCTCTGATTCACTTGTGTTTGATAAAAGACCTTGTGCTTGTGTTACAGATGAGAGGCGCTTTGTAGGCTGAGGCTTTGTATGACAGTGCTCACCCCTATACACAATTTCTACTATTTGCCCATCAAAAGCTTTCTCAACTTTCTTCTTTACAGGGCAACTTGGATGTGTACATTTGTAGTAACTTCGCAGGTACTCACTTCCTTTTACCTGCTTTTGTCCATACTTTCTCCAATTATATCCATCAGAAGAAGGCCGATCTCCACTGGCTGTAGGCTGTGCTAGATTCTCAGAGTCCACATTTGAAGGGTCAGGAAACAAACATCTTTCCCCAAGTGATGGGGATTCTAGAACGCGACTGGAAGTTATTTGTCTCTCAAAATGTTGGCTTGCCTGATCTGAAGCTTTGACAATATTCTGGACTTGTCCCACTGATGGTTGAAAATTGGCATCTAAATTTTCCTGGTTATGAATAAAAAAAATGTCTTATTATTTGACCAAGAAACTACAAGAACAACTAAAAAAGAAACACACATCCTACTTATTATGCTTTGATCATGGTGGCTGACACCTGCTTGATAAAAACAATTTTCTCAATATAGTTTCCTGGAGGACTTAATCACGGGCATCTCAATTTCACAATGTAATCACCAAAATAATGGGTAAAGTACAAAAAAAGGTAAAATAAATAATGCTCTAAACATCAATCTTCCAAAATAAAATACGTATATGTGTTCTACATGAGAAAATGCAACTTTAAGAAATCCATGTTTTTTATATAATTCTTAAACAAGAATATATACTGACCGGATTGTTTGAGTGAGAAATGGGTCTCCTTGGAGCAGGTTTTGCGAGGGGCTTGTAGAGCAAACTGGATTTACTATCTGTCTTTACAGCATTATCAGATGAAGAACAAATTGCCGATTCAGATAATCCACCCTATAAAGTTATGTATGAAAGGTTCATAAGAGTCTAAAATTCAGAAATCAGGACATTATCTAGACAAAAAAATTTGATGCAAAAGAAAAGTACCGTGGATGTTCCTATGAGAGCCTGATTTAATGAAGATAACCTCACTGTCTTGGGTCTAATGAGAACTGTTGTATCAGAATGTGTATTAGAGGGTGAAGATTCAATGGCATCGACAAGGAGATCCGAGAAGGACCTGAAATTGGAACAAGGTCTTGAAGCTACAGGTCTAGCTACAACAGATCTCCCTGCATCATTAACTTCCATTTTCAATCATCAACTTCCATTAGCTGCCTCTACAGAAAATCTTTGCGATCTCAATCATTCTGCAATTGGTGCAACCTAGATCTCCAAGATCAGAAGTTAGGTCAACCTATCCTGTTAAAATGATGGAAATTTAAGGCTATTTTCAGTATGTTGAGCCCAAATGATGACAAACATATATAGGCTGCTTCAATCATCTGATTTTTCAATTCAACAACAGAACTGCAAAAAGATACATATCCAACTAAATACTCACATCAATACAACCATGCCTCAACTCAACACATTTATTTTCATCTATGGCTATACAAGGTGTCAGATGATCTTTTTGATCCATGGAAAATGTAAAACTTGAATAATTTTAAGTCAAAACAGAAATGGTTTACAAGAATAGCAGAAAGAAATATAAAGTAATTACATATATACAGTTTTTTTATAGGTAAGCTGGATTCCAGCTCAAGACTTCTTAATTGAAATTATCCCTATGAGCCACTGACCTATTGACCTAAAACTGAAACTTCTTATTTAGGCTAATGCCTCCCTTCCCGCTTCGTCTTTCAAAACATTGCTCTTCACTTGTGTTGGGGATGATCAAATGCTGAAAGACTGCCATATCATACTAGCATCGCAAAGGAAACCAGCTAGACTGCTAAAACTCCTCAATATAGAAAATAGGAAGTGGTGAATGAAATAGCTGAATGTTTTGACGTCTTAAAAGAGGCATGGATTCAAAGACTATTGTCCTTGACTTGTAAAGAAGAGATCTATCCAATCAAGTATAGTGCTTAAAAATTGTACGCGTAAAGTATTTTAAAAGGCCTGAACTATCAAACACATAGCTAACATGTTTGAAAAGAGCCATGACTCCCTACCCAAGCCTTTGGTTTTTTTTTTCAATTTATTCAACTAGAATAATCTGATTGTTTTCCATTACATGTAATTGACTTCGTCAACCATTTGTTAAATTTTCCATACATCATCACCAGCCAACTCCACATCAAACTTCATTCCAAAGAAGTGTGTTTCAAACAGATTTTTTTTAACCTACAACCACCCTCTAAAAAGGCCTCAATCAACACGTATTAGTAAAATTTGCTAAAGATTGCTGTTGAAAATCTAAAATCTAAAATAAAATAAAAGATAATAAAGAAAGAAGAGAGAGAGCGGGAGAGAAACATAACCCATTAAATTTATATTAAAGAAGGAGAGAAACAACCAAATATGAGACAATAACAAATATTTCTCCTAAAAGTTTTTTTAGTGAAAAAAAAGGGACTTTGTCCTTCAGGACAACCGATAAAATTGAAACGATACAGAAAAGATTAGTCAAGACCCCTGCACAAGGATGTATAAATAAAAAAATGGTCCAAAAAACCAAGCAAAAAAATATATGAAACAACAAAAAACAGCATATAAGCTGCGTACAGGAAGACAATAATCCTTCTATACATCTACTGAAGCAACACTGAATGAAGAAAGTAGCAACAAAGATGAACCAACAGAGCAAAACAGCTCAAAATGGACAATGATACAAATAGAAAACTCAAACCCAAACCCAAACCCAAAACATATGAAAAATAAGCTTTTGGAGCAAGCCAAGGAAGAACAAACCTTCAAAGGTGCAAAATCTCTGTCCAATCTGTGGAAGAACAAAAACCAAACTCCAAACACTCACTTTTGCTTCTTATCCCCACCCACCCTGCACCAACAACAAAAACAGCTCTGAAAGCAAAAAGACAAACAGAACTACAAAAAAATAATAGAAATAACTGAATCAGATTTTTCAATCTAATTTTTTTAGTTGGGGAGGGAAAGAGAGAGAGAATGCCACCCTGTATCACCCGCCAAAATTTTTCAACGATTTCATCAAGACCGTCCGTTGCAGAACCAACGAAATGCAACGTATTGAAGTGGTGGGTGTGTTTTTTTTTTGTTGGACTTGTGAGAATTAGGTGAGACTTTTGGAACGTTCGGTGGGGAATGTGGAGATAGAGAGAATGAAAAAAACAGAATAGACTAAACGAGCGGAATAAAGCGTTGGGGGTGTTGGGGCTTATGGGCTTCCTGTCAAGTCCAGATCCAGTTAGGATTGGTTTCGATCAGCTCTATATGGTCTATTAATTGAATTATAGAACATATGAATTGAACTGTACAGTCAATTATTAGTTACATATTCTACTCTCTTATTGGATCTAGTAAACTATTGGATAAAACATGTATTCCTAAGTACCATCAGTTTTCAATAGGAGAGTGAACATGTACCTAATAATTGATTGTGTAGTTTGATTCATATGTTGGAACAATTCAATTAATAGGTTGTGCAATACAATACTATCAGGACTGACTGGATCCGAAATCTTCCTTGCCCCTCTTGCCAATCTCCAAAAGAAAATGGGCGCCGTTATACATTTTTTTATAATCATAAATGCAGTCTTACATAACCCCTCATGAAAGATATCATTCAATTTATTAAAGTATGTAATTCACCTTTTAAAAAATACATACTCCATTAGATGATGTATATATGATTTTTAGAGAAATGAAAACATATACTGTATGCGTTTGGATTGTAAAATAAAACATGTAACATTTTTTTATAGAGAAAAAAAACCAGTGAGGACATATCAATTTCCTAAATAAACGTTTTGTAATATCGTCTGTAGTCTCATATACTGCGATAACGCAACATATACTACATTCTTGTAGTGTGGAGTTCAAAGTAATTTTTTTTTTACTTTTTTTAAAATATATATTATTATATCTCAGTAAATATTTTATTTCATGCAACAACATATATAATATTTAAATAAAAGAATGCATTTTTTAAAATAAAAAATGGTATAAGAATTTTCATAGGAAAAAATATGACATCAAAGAGAATGTCTTTTTGTTTCTACCAAAAAATAAAGTGTGTGTCTTTGTGCGCCATCAACCCCCCAAAATAAATAAATAATAGAGTGGTACCTTTTGGGGACTGGGAACAAATAGTTCAAGGAGGTGGAATGGTAGATTTGGGGGGTTGTGGTTGTTTGGGATTGCCAAAGAGACTTCACGTGACTCTCTCTCTCCCCGTCATTCCTTCACGTCGGTGTTTTGAGATTTTTTATTTTTTATTATATAAAAAATTAATTAGGGATCTATGTAGTCACATTTATTATTTTTAAATCATTAAAAAAATTTAAATTTTTTCTAGATTCTCAAGACGTTGAAAAATTATCTTTAAGTCTTTCTAGCTAAATGTTATTAAAAAATATAGAAAATGCTCTCCCCAATTATGTAAATGTTAACAATGTGTTGAAGAGTGTTAACAGTATACTAGATAATTAACAATGTATTGAGAAGTGTTTTAGCGTACTAAAATAATTGGGTAGGGGGCATTTTTGGTATTTTGAACAACATCTTGCTGGAAGGACCTAAAGATAATTATTCAACGTCTTACGGACCTAAAAAATTTGAAAAATTTTAGGGATCTAAAAATAATGGATGGATGAACACGGGGACCCCTAATTAATTTTTCCATTTTGTTTTTGTGTTTTTTTTTTCTTGAAAAAAAATGGATTAAGAAAATAAAAGAATTTTTGGGATTAGTCTGTTCCTAAAAGAGTAGTATTTTAATATGGCATCATGGCTACTATTATTGACAGTTCTATCTCATGTAATTAATATCCCAATTCTCTGAAAAGAAAAAAAAAAACACAATCACCAACTCTTATATGCAATTGACAAAAATATTAGGGTAATTGAAAAAAATAGCACTCAGTAAACGAATATTAGCAAAAATAGTATTGAAGAATGAATATTACAAAAAATAGCACTGATAAGATATGACTGTTTTTTTTTTTACATTGGAGACGCTATATATATATATAGCGTCTTTTTTGTTTTTCCGTTTTAAAGAGAGGTGCTGTATATATACAACGTCTCTTTTTATGTATCAAGCAGGAAGATCTCTCTTTTACAAAAAAAAAAAATTAAATTAAATTAAATTAAATTTCTATTGTTTATCAATTACCTAAAATATCATTATCTCAGTTAATAAAATAATATTTTATATCAATATCTGTCTCAAAAGTACTGGAGGGATAGTTTCGCATCGCATGAAATTATCGTTTTTAACTGTTTGGTGTTGATTCAGATGGATTTTACTGAAATGAATTATAAGGTGACTGTGAGTGGCTGCATATATGTAATATAAAATATAACTTTGTTGTTGATTCAGATGGATTTGGAATATGGGATCTCCAAATGATGGTACAAGATTTTCACATGTGGGGGCCATTTTTATATTTATTTTATTGCCTAATCATCATCTGCTACATGTCCATTGTAGACTGATTATGAATCATCACACTTGCATATCAATACCAATTACCAGATGGCACGTGTCATATAAGCCAGTAATCCAGTGACATGTGCCATCAAATGTCATACCTTACATATATTTTTCTACATTTATCATGACTAAGGGGGATCAAATCCCTTTTACTTCTACAAGCCAATAAAGGCTCCAAAACAATCTCACTGTTTACTCTTGGATCACATTGTGTTCTCCCAAATCCATTGTATACTGTGAGATCTCTTTGCCCTTGGTGGCATATAGTGAATCCGGAGGGAATCCGGCATGAAAAAGGGAGGTTGAGGGATATAAAAAGAAAGGGGAAACCACAAAAAGCAATGGTATATAGATCATTCTGACAAAAAAAAATCTAGAATGACAAAAAAAAATACTGACTTCATTGGAGGACCTTTTTGTAGGTCAATCCCCCCTCGTTGATCGAATCATGGAGGACGTTCATTGGAGGTTCACACTTTTTCTATCGGAGCAATAAATGGAAAATCAGATGACCCGATACGATCCTGACTCAAGTAAAGAAGTTTTTGCCCCTCCAGCTTGATGTCGTTTGTGGGAATGCGCACAATAAGCCTTGTTGATGGCTAACATGGTGTAAAACTGATCTAATGCTGCATTGAGCAGAGCGGTCCCCCGAACACTGAGAACATGGCCGACCCTGAGAATTGTTTTTTTTGTGGGGCTCGAGGTGAACTTTTAAAGCGGGGCCCCATATACATTTAAAAAAAAATTGTTCTTGAATATTATTTTATTTTAAGTTACAATGTTATAAAATTACAAATACAATATTGTACAACCATTAAAATTGAAACTTCTTAAATAAAATTTCTTGTGACAACTACATCAAAAAATACTTGTAAATATCCATATAAAATTATATTCATACTAAGATCAATCAAATAAAAGTTACAATATAATAACAAAAAATAATTAATCAAATAAATTTTACTTGTAAATTATTCTTCTCACATTTTGAACAGCAAAAGTACTAATTAAACTTGTATAATTAAGTTTTTCTACTATATTTTTTCAATTGGTAATAGAGCTAATCCATTCGATCTTTCTTGTGACATGATAGACCTAAGATAATATTTTATCAACTTCAACTTTGAAAAATTTGAAGTTCTTGGTCTTCGTATTGAGTGATCATATCACTACGGTCAGGGTTTACCTATGTTAAGGGTAGGTCTTGGTATCGAGTCTTGACGCTTACTTAACTCTTGTATTTTCGTGGATTTAGAGATATATAGGTGAAAGTAGCCTACCCAGCTCGACCGTATGGCCAGGTACGGGGGTCCCTCCATTATAAAAAAAACTTTAAAAAACTTCTCAACTATAACTGATATAGTTAATTAATAATAATAATATTCTATAAACAATTTATAAGCAATTCATACATTTGAAAAACAACAATCCATTCTTTTTTAATAATTCAATACTTCATTTGCTTTCGATATTTCACTTGGTAGAACTTCTTTGAATACTTTTAATTCTGAAAATAAATCTCTCCCATCAATATCCGAATGCATGTTATATTCAAAAAAATTTAAGCTCGTCGCAATAAGATTTCAAACTATGATCATCTACATCTTTTGACCTTTTCAAATCAAATAAAAACCCAAATATTTCCTCATACATCTGAAATTGTTAAATGAAGAAAGAGCTTGATCTACTATATATATGAAATAATTAATTCTAAAAGATTCTTCAATTGATTGTGTTATCTCTTCATTAACAATATCATCAAATTGTTTCTTTCTACGAATAATACGTTTTTAACGAAATTTAGGTTCAATATTCAGTATATTTGCAATCTTTTTTGCTTCTATCATTTGCCTCATCAAATCCAGTTTTCTATAAGCCTCAAAAAAGATAACAAGTCATTTAGTTGATCTACACAACATCAACATGCATATCTTCAGTTTGAAATTTTTTGCTAACTCTACTAACAACAAACAAGATGTTGTACCAAATGACCATGCCAAGCAATAATTCAAAATTCTCAATTTCAAAGGTGCTAAAACTATGCTTCACTCTTCATTTTGGGATCTTCACTATTATTTGCTAGGTCAATTAAAGCATCTCTTATTTGTGGAGCTTGATATCTTATTACTTTGACAATTTCAGTGCGACTTTTCCAACGTGTTTGTGATAATAGCTCAAGCATAAAATTGTCTACCTTATCTTTTTATACTTTCCACCGCTTCGTAGAAGAGGAAAATAATGAGTATATAATTTCCATACCACAAAGTGCAAGATTAAGATTATGACAACCGCATGGCGTGTAGAATGCTATAGGATTCATTTCAAACAGTCTACTTTCCAAAAAAAATACAACTTTAGAACAAGAATTATCCATACCACAAAGTGCAAGATTAAGATTATGACAACTGCATGGCGTGTAAAATGCTTTAGGATTCATTTCAAATAGTCTACTTTGTACACCTTTATAATTTCCTTTCATATTAGATTCATTATCATATCCTTCTCCTCTTACATTGATAACATCAAGTTTTAGAGTTTCTAATACATTTTTAAGTTCATTAAAAAGACCTAAACCTGATGTATCACCCACCTTTAAAAATTCTAAAAAGAGCTCTTGTATCTCTATTTAATTTGTAGTAATATCTACACATTGTAAAACTAGAATCATTTGCTCTTCATGACTTGCATGTAGAGTATGATCAAGTATAACAAAAAAATATTTTGCTTCTTTGATTTTTTTAACAATTAGACTTTTGACCTCTATAACTAAAAAATTTATCAATTCATTTTGGATTTTATATCCAAAACAATGGTAATGAATTTCTTGTTCTTTAATTCGTCTAATGTGTTCTTGTATTATTGGATCAAATTTTGATTATTTCAATTAGACTTAGAAAATTTCCATTATTTTCTTAGTAGATCTTCTCATTGTCTCTGCGAAATGATAGAGTTCTCACAATATTAAGTATTCTCATTAAAACTTGTCTCCAATGTTCTATTTCTTTCTTAATTTATTCTTCTACATTATTATCAATTGTTTTAGCAATTTTCTTCCTGACTAATTCAATCCAACTGCTCATATTAACAATATGTTCATCACTAGTTTCATGACTTTTAAGCCTACAACCTATATTTTTTCAGTCTTTAAATCCCGACCTTCATTAGCCAATTGAGATCTAGCCCTATCTTTTCTAAACAATTTACAACAAAAATAAAATATCTTGCTCGAAACTTTTGAATATACCAGCCATCTTATATCATGTTTCTCTCTATTAGATATATATCAATTATAATGTGTGGAAGAGAAATGTCATTGTTTCTTAAATTTTGATCATTGCTTGTCCAATTTTTGGATCATATATGTTTAAAGAAAATTTCCATATTCTTCGGTCAAATCTTCAGTTTCATCATTTTCATGACTTTTTTTTTCATTCATACGTTCTTCATTATTATGTTCTTGATTCATATGTAATTCATAATTATGTTATACATTCATATTTTCTTCATTTATATGTTCTTCATCATTATTTTCAATCATATTATCTTCATTCACAGAATTTTCTATTGTGCTTGCTATTGAATAAATTCATCAATTTTTTTTCTTTTTATTTTTTCATATATGCTACTATATTTTCTAGTAGACATTATTCAAATTATAAAATATCTAACAATCAATAATCAAGTATCTAAAATTTGAATTAAAAGTTCAAGAGCAATAAAACCTATTAATACTAGTTTGCTCTCCTCGTCCTCCCCAGCAAGTGTCACTTATTGATACCCCACCCCCTCTCTGCTGTCCTCTGGTCGCTGCCGTTGCCGCCTTCCAACCGCCACCCTCCATCCTCCTCTCTCTCTCCCTTCTTCTCCTTCTCTTCCAAATCCACCACTCAATTTTTTGATGTGGTGGGTTTAAAGAAAGGGTGGGGGAATAACCCATTCCTTTATCAAAATCAAATCAGGTGGCCAGTGGACCTGGTATTCAAAAATATAATTTGATCCCTTAAGAAGCCAACCAGATCAAACTCTTCATAACCATTTGATATTCATCCAACGATCCAAAGTCAAAGCTAATACACGTGTCAACAACCCATTCGCGAAGCTATCGTGTCTTCCCGTCCCTTAAAGCATGTGCCACACCATACATGGCACACAATTGAGGGAAATGTGAACCCACCGAAAAAGTTCAAATAAAATTCACCAAATACCGCGTGAGAGAGAGAAAACCACAATTTTCGATTTCGTCAGATTGATCGACCGATCTGATAAAACTAAAAGAAGAGAAAGCTTTTTGTAGATCAATCGATATTAGTTCGCTCTCTTCGTTCTCCCCAACAAGTGTGACTTATTGAACATGAGAATTCTGTAATATAATAATTGAATATATATTAGAAAAATAAGTAAATAAATAATGATTTAGAAATAATTTTAACTTATATCCCTTTCAAAAAAAATCATTTACCTAATTAAAAAAACACCTCGGCTATTCTAAAAAAAATACAAGCCTAATAAAAACTATAAAGCAACAAAAAATAGATCTCGGTAGAATGGAAAAAAATGAAAATACCTTAAAATAGGGCTTCATTTGTTCAACATTCACTACTACAACAAAAACAAATTTTGGGGTCTTTAAGAGGGAGAGAGATGTCTTGAGTTTGAGAGAACACAAATAATTACATAAACAAAGAGATTGACAGAGAGAGATATATATAAAAAATTAAAATAGAGATCAAGATATATGGAGAGATGGTGGGTTAAATGGTTGATGAATATGTGTGTATGGGAGAGAGATATTGGAGAGATTTGAAGATGTGATACGACACATAGAGAGAATCAAACACATTCTATTTTGAACGCCATCCATAGCATGAGACTGGATCAAGAAATTATCATGCGGTCCCATCCCCCACTGGTCAATTTTGACGAGAAATGCATTACACCAATCAAGATTATCACTTTACTGTGACAGAGGCGAGAGGGAGAGAGAAAGAGATGTAGAGAGAAAGAAGGAAAGAGGAAGAGTCGCGCCCCGCCGCCCTATCTAACCCCTCCCTGGCTCTCTCTCTCTCCCCTATCTCTCTACCCCGCCCCCTCTCTGCTGTCATCCAGCCACCGCCACCCTCCTCCATCCTCTCTCTCTCTCTCCCTCCTCTTCTCCTTCTCTTCCCCCTCCCCACCACTCAATTTTTTGATGTGGTCGGTTTAAAAAAAGGGTGGGGGAATAACCCATTCCTTTATCTAAACTAAAAGAAAAAAAGATACACTCAATCACATATACCAACAAAAACTCGGACCTCACATATTTTTATTTATTTTTAAATAGTAAACATTATATAACGAGGTATATGCTTTGATAAAAAATACATATCACTCCATTTCAAATTGAATGAACTGATTTTTAGAACTGTAAGAAAAAATTTCAATGAGATATATACATCATGTAACAAGATATATACTTAATTAAATATGTAACGAGGTATACAGGGTATGTGTTTTAGACTCACAACAAAACTGAGTGTAGCAGCACTCAAACCAAAATCATCCTTCAGGTGGACAGTGGACCTCGCATTCAAAAAAATCAATTTGATCCCTTCAGAACCGTCCGATATTCATCCGACGATCCAAACTCAAAGATGATACACGTGTCAACAACCCATTCGCGAAGCTATCGTGTCATTCCGTCCCCTAGAGCACGTGCCACGCCATACATGATATTCAATTGAGGGAAGGTGGAGGAGGTGAACCCATCGAAAAGTCCTCATAAAATTCACCAAAAACCGCGTCAGAGAGAGAGAGAGATATCGATCGATCGATTGACCGATCTTAAAAAAAATAATAATAAAGTTTCGCCAGATCTCCAATGGCGGGCGGAGGATTTAGGGTTCTTCATCTGGTCCGACCCTTTCTGGCAATACTGCCGGAGGTGCAGAGCGCGGATCGTAAGGTCCCGTTCAGGGAGAAGGTGATATACACGGTGATCTCTCTCTTCATTTTCTTGGTCTGTAGTCAGCTCCCTCTCTATGGGATCCACTCGACGACTGGGGCCGATCCCTTCTACTGGATGAGGGTCATCATGGCGTCCAACAGGGGAACGGTTATGGAGCTTGGGATCACCCCGATCGTGACCTCCGGTCTCGTCATGCAGCTCCTCGCGGGGTCTAAGATCATCGAAGTCGATAACAGCGTCCGCGAAGATCGTGCCCTCTTGTGAGTTTGTGATTCACATCTGTTTGTAGGGTTCATTTGAATTTTATTGGTTAATCTGATATTTAGATGTAGATCTGTGATTGGGTTGATGGGTTGAATTTATTTTATGTTTTGTGATTATTTCTTTTTGGATTGTTTTTGTGTTTGTGAATGTGCGACCGGAATTGATTTGCTGTTCTGTGATTTTTTTTATTTGTTTTGTTTGTGACTTGATGTGAAGAGAGAGTTTTGTGGGTCTGTGAATATGTAATTGGTAATGGCATTGATGGGATTTTGTTGTTGGTATGTGCCATATGCTTTGCTAATGATATGATTTTGTGTGGTGGTTGGTTTATATATAATTCTAAGGCACATTTGGATGTACGGTGGGGAACCCGTGTTCCGAAAATTGTTGGGGTTCAAATGAGCGTATTCTTTCAGGAGATTTTAAAATGCAGAGAAATTTGGCCTGAAACAACGTGGATACGCGGTGGGGAGGCAGAAGTTGGAGCCCCATTTGGATTCACGTTTATGTTTCTGTGGTTTTTGTTGTGAAATCCACGCAAATGTGGATCCAAATGCCCTCTCATAGATTTATCTGTTCGATGAAGTTTGTTTATATTAGTTTTCTTATGGTTTGATTGAACAGAAGTATTTTTGGGGTGCTGGTTGACTTTTTATATGTGATAGAAACTAGTAGACTTTTTCACCTTTAGATTTCTGCGCCTTTGCCATTAGTGTAATTGATGTCATGTTGCGTTTTCAGTGGTTGTTGCTTTGGATCAGTTTGGAAGCAATGAATTGTCTGTGTAGGGGTGCGGATCTGTGAAGCAAATTGTGGAAGATCTTATTTGTGCCTTATTAGTACAGTTTGATTGAGATCATTTTGTCTCAATTCCATATCACCGAGGCAACCAAAATTCCATATCACCCCCACCCAAATTTCTTCTGTTGAATAGCTTGTCATTCATTTTCCACCACAAATTCCAATAGACCACATTCCACTGCATGCTCTAGTTATTTGTTTTTTACTGCATGTGTCAGCCATCAAATTATCTATATCAAAGTGAAGGCTTTTAACAAAAGAAGCTGTAGTGGCCTAATTTATGTCTCCTCAAGTCCTCTCATCTGTAATGAAGAGATTTATAAAAGGAGGAGCTCTTGAAGGGGATTGCAAATTTTTCTCCCAGGTTTAGGAATGTTTTGCTTTGAGTTTTTAGGAATTAGGAGAGTTTTTCTGAAGTATGCCTTTTAGGAATTAGGAGAGTTTTTTCTGAAGTGTGCCTTTTCTACTCATTTCTCTATTAGGATTGTATCAAGATTGTAAAATTGTCTTTTCCAAGATTGTTATATGTCCCTAACAAAATCATAATCTTATCCCCACCAAGATTGTTGTTATTTCTCCATACCTTCAATGATATTATAATCTTGTTGACTCCTCTATATGATGCTTTTTTTTTCGTGAATTAATTTTTTTATGTCTCAAAGGTGAAGATAAAAGAAGGGAAATGACAATAGTTCATGATAAGAATTAATAACAAATAGGGATATCATCCAGATAAATACTTCATTAAAGGGGATGGTTTTTTTTCTTTTCTTTCAAATGAAGTTTTGGGGCATGTGGAAGTACCTACAATCTTGGTAGAGATAAGTTTACAATCTTGATATCATAACGGTAGAGGCGATACCAACATATACTTACAAAGACACAGTTAGAATTCCTACTAAGGTAGCACTCATGCTTTCCGGATAAGATCAAGGAACTCTATTAAAACACTTAAATAGTACTTTTAAATGTGATATATATATACATACACACACACACACACACTTGTATACTTGTGCTAATGCATGTCTGTATTTTATGCCACCTCATGTGCATTTGTTACTGACTAAACGTCATAGTTGTCTGGGCGGCTAGGCGAGCCTAAGCGGTGGCCAACCGCCTAGCCGCCTAGGCTTGCCTAGGCGCGCCTAGGTGGCGCTTAATTAAGATTTTATTATTTAAATTGGTAATTATATTAAAGTTATTTATCTGTTTATCCATTCTTTAATTTTTTCAATAATACTACTTAAAATGAAGAAATGTTATTTATAAATAAAGAACATATGAAAGTAATTTATTGGTGCATGTCCATTTCAACAAAATTAATATAATCTAACCCTAGTAGCATTAAAGAAGGAGAAAAGGGGGAAGGGATTGAGGGAGAATAAGATAAGAGTTCAGAAATTTTGAAGAGAGATAGGAGGGAGAGATAAAAAATCAATAGAGACTCACTTGGGACTGGGAGAATTCGCTGCACCGTTGACCGCAGGGTAGGTGATGTTTCAATCTTTTGATCGTGTGTTTTTTTATTTTGTCTTTTATTTTTAAGGTTAGGCGAGGGATTGGGCGGGCTAGGCGTGATTAAGGCGGGCTAGGCGTGATTTAGAGGGGTAGGTGGGCCTAGGCGCCCGCTTAATTAACATGCTATTAGGCGGGCGGTCGCCTAGGTCTATCTGGACCGCCTAGTCGCCTAGGCGGCGCCCAGACAACTATGCTAAACGTCTAGATGTATTCATTCTCTTTAATATTCAGTGATTGATATTTTTTTCACTGACTATGATATGTTTTTCCCCCTATTAGGAACGGTGCACAGAAGTTGCTGGGTATCCTGATTGCTATTGGTGAAGCTGTTGCATATGTTCTTTCTGGAATGTATGGAAGTGTTAGCCAACTTGGTACAGGGAATGCCATCCTCATAATTCTTCAGCTTTGCTTTGCTGGTATCATAGTTATCTGCTTGGATGAGCTTCTACAGAAAGGATATGGTCTCGGATCTGGTATATCGCTGTTCATCGCCACCAACATCTGGTAAGCTAACATTAGAAATATTTTCCTCCGTGCACCTGCATGTGCATGTTGATAGATCCCTTATGTGGTTGTTATCTGCAGTGAAAACATCATCTGGAAGGCTTTCAGCCCCACAACCATCAACAGCGGACGAGGAGCAGAATTTGAAGGTGCTGTGATTGCCTTATTCCATTTATTAATAACCAGAACAGACAAGGTTCGGGCCCTCCGTGAGGCCTTTTACAGGCAGAATCTTCCAAATGTGACGAATCTGCTATCTACTGTGTTGGTCTTCCTTATTGTGATCTACTTTCAAGGATTTCGTGTTGTACTGCCTGTGAGGTCAAAAAATGCTCGTGGGCAACAGGGCTCCTACCCCATTAAGCTGTTTTATACCTCAAACATGCCCATCATTTTGCAGTCTGCGCTAGTTTCCAACCTCTACTTTATCTCCCAGGTATGAGAGCTTTATTTCAAAAAATTATTGTGAAGTTCAAGGGTCCCTGTTTTTTTATCTTTAATATATGATTGTAGTACTTATCCTTGTTACTTTTTTTGCTGCAGTTACTGTACAGGAAGTACAGTGGAAATTTCCTTGTCAATTTGTTGGGTAAGTGGAAAGACTCCGAATATGGTGGTCAGTCTATCCCTGTTGGTGGGATCGCATACTACATTACTGCTCCATCAAGGTGATTGTGACATGCGATATGCCTCTCTCTCTCTCCTTCCCTCCCTCCCCAATTTTTGCTATAAACATCAACTTATGCTTATTATCTTTGCACTGGGGATCACCTCTGACAGCTTGGCGGATATGGCTGCCAATCCATTCCATGCGCTGTTCTATCTTGTTTTCATGCTCTCGGCCTGTGCTTTGTTCTCAAAAACATGGATTGAAGTTTCTGGTTCTTCTGCAAGAGACGTGGCTAAGCAACTGAAGGTACATTAAGGACATCCATGCTCTTTTTTATTTTCTTTCAAAAAAAATGCATGCTCTTTTGATTAAGTAAGTTCATTGTTTTTGAATGAGGGTTGAGATGGATCCTGAAAAATAATTCTTCGAAGTTGCATATGGAAATTACATAAAGTTGAAAATCTTTTTATTTCTTCAAGGTGGCATCCTGCTATTGATATTGCAGTAAATGCAAGCATAGAGTGAGTTCTTGTGCTTTTTGCAGCATGCTATATCATATGGTTTGGGAAGGGGCATCAAATGTTGGTTTACGTTAAAATTGATTTGGAGTTGGACCTCTCAATATCTCCTTCGTAATTATTTAGAGGGGGAACTATTTTGCTTGGATATGAATATAGTTACATTTTTTATGCTGGCTGTACTCTACATCATTAAAATAATGCGCATACTGCCCTCTGTCAAAGATAAACTACTGTTCATGGACAAAATCCTACTTCTTCTGAAAGTATAATGAGGCTTGCTAATGTAATAAACCTTCAAAGTGCATATTTACTTGAGTTTCACACTAGACTTTTTCACCCTTTTCTTTGGAAAAAGTAGAGTTATTTTTTAAAGTTAAAGAATGGGAAAAATTCGAGTTAATTCACAAATGCTATACATTGGAAGTTCCACGACATATAACATTATACACGTGGGTATGGTTACTACTGTGCTTCCACCTCCAGCATGGTTTAAACTGATGCCTTAATTTTCCTGATCCTGCTCATGCTTCAGCATCATCTATGGACTAAGTAATATCATGTGATTCTATAGTAATGTATAGATGGGATATTGGGATGACATGGTATGTGAAGTTGTGAACCATATTCCTAAGAACATGACGCATCATCAAAATTTAGTCATGTTTAGGATGTTATTTCAGTAGGCTAAATTTTCTTCCTTTCAGAGCCAATTGATATGCTGATGACACTATAGTTATAAGAAAATGACACTGCATTTGGTTCTGTGAATCTCTCTATTTTCTTTCCTTTTTGTGAAATTTTGTTTCTTTGAATCTCTTGAAGCTTAGAATTTAGATATGGTGATGTATTAAGGATAGAGGTCCATGACGGGGGACTCTGTTCCAAAACCTGGAAAAGTGTTTGCTGCCACACTGCATTTAGTTCTTGGAATTCCCTTGAAGCTTAAATATTTATTGTGACATATTAAAGACAGGGTTGTGTCATTGCATGGTTATGGACTCAGTTCCAAAGCCTGGATATGCCTTGTCCCAGTTGTATATAACTTATATGTGAGAACTTGATTGATGTTATTCCATTGTGGCTCTTATCCATTTTTTTTTACCTTCCAAAGTACAGTGATGCACCTTTCACTAGTTCCATTTACCTCTCTTTGTTAAATCAGATGATATTCTGCCTTTTATTGGAGTGCTTTTAGCTGAAATAATTAGATGTGTGTTTGCTTTATGAATAAAAATGCTTAAGAATTCCGGAGGGTTCACGTTCATGTGTTGGCGTCTCTCCGTCCTCTCTTTTTTTTCTGGTTGTTTGGTTTTGTATGTTTGTTTTGCTTTCGCCTCTAATTCCTCTTACCCCTGTTCAATCTTGTTTCCCCGTTTTAGCATATGGATATGAGGCGGAATGAGCCTATCTTCTTCTTCTTCAACACAGAGGGCTTATTTTGTAAAATGAACTGTTTTCATTCTTCTCAAGATTTTGGGCATAGTAGATAGGAAAATATGTTTGTATTCAGTGAATAATATTGTTTCTTCCCTTTTATCTGTGTTCAACAGGAACAACAAATGGTGATGCCTGGTCACCGGGAATCGAATCTACAGAAGGAACTCAACCGCTACATACCAACGGCTGCGGCTTTTGGCGGTGTGTGTATTGGTGCTTTAACAGTACTGGCGGATTTCATGGGGGCAATCGGCTCTGGAACTGGAATTCTGCTTGCTGTTACCATCATATATCAGTATTTCGAGACATTTGAGAAGGAAAGAGCCAGTGAACTTGGCTTCTTCGGTCTGTGATGGTATAAGTTTCTTCACAAGACAAAATCGACAGTTGGTGCCAATGCCCCTCCAGAAAATTTTCCAGTGGTGAGACAGGATGTAAATGACCCTTATAATTAACATCAGATGCTGGAGATCACTAAGGGTAGTGTTTTTTTTTTCGTAGCTCACTTTTTTGGTTAATTTATCCTGTGGAACTTGATACACAATGGACATGATGTGGGCACCCAATCTGTCAATGGAGGGGAAAGACTGCTACTTTTGGGGATGAATACCTTGTGTGAAAAGCAGGAAGATTGAAAAGCTTGAGATCTTGATTTAGTTTCTTCATCCATTCCATGATTCTTCATGTTTGATTTTGCATTGTATTTGTTCTTATTATGCCCCAATGTCAGCCCCATGTGATGATTTCTCTACTTGATCATGCCACTTTTTGTTAGATGGAATTCTTTGTGTTTGGGTATATTGTTTGATGTCATGTATATTGTTATCTATTAATGCACCGGTTCCTTTTAGGTGCCCTTTAAACAGGGACATAAGTTATTTTAGGGTACATGACTATTCTAGGAATATGTAACTATACTTGTGAAATAAGTAATTTTTTTATTTGGTTGCGTTTTTAGTTATGTTTGTTGTAAAAATAAAGTTTTTGTTGTTCGATTGATCATAAATAAGTGGTAGATAAAATGTGAATAAAGATTCATAAAAAAGTAAAAATTGATTTAATATATGAGTTTATAAAAAGTGATGTAACCATATCATCATAGTTGAAGATTCATGAGTTTTTTTTTTTTATATCAATGGAATAAATTGGGTGGAATGACAATTTTAAAGGGATATAAAATATAAATACCAACTCATTTTCAACTATTATGATATGGTTATTTTCATTTGTTTTTTATTCTTTCAAAGCATCTATTTGGATAAGAGAATAGAGGAGGAATGGAGACGAATAAGATCAAAAGGTTATTTTTCTTTCAAGGAATAAGAGGGTATGGTATGCTACAATAGGTGAGAATAAATTGGTATTGATATTCCCAAGTCTCCCTAGAAGTGTGTTATCTCACCCAATCTATTCCACCATATAAAAGGGATCTACATGTTAAATCAACTATCATCATCTCTATTAAATCAGGGCATCTACACATCAAATCATTTTTTAATATTTTATAGATCCTTATTCATATCTTATTCATTTTTTATCCACAACTTATTTACCATCAACCAAACAATAAAAACCATATTATTATACTTTTCAATTAAAATAATTAAAAATGAAACCAAATAAAAAAACAACTTATTCTTTATCCCAAAATACCATACATCGACTGTTCAAACATACAAACAGTTTTTTAACTTTATTCTCCATTTTTTTCCTCATATGCTCCCCCTCATCTGGTTCTACTATCCAAACGGGCATCCAAATGAACAAGTTGGTCCGGAACCCAAGGGCAGCGATAGACCCACTACTCAACTTAATTTTCTCACAACCTATAATTCCAAAAATGTCATTATTTATTTTAATTTTTTGAATCTCTTTCCCACTACCTAGTTCAACATCGTCCAGTCGAAGTGTTCTTCACTGGGACGACAGAGGTCCGTCGAACTGTCTAAATAAGTGTCGACAGAGGCCCAGTCGAAGTGTGTTTCACTAGGACGACAGAGATCTGTCGATCTGTATGAGCAAGTGTCGACATGGATGTGTCGAACCCTTCAAAATAATAATTTTTTTCTAATAATCAATTACTTATACAATCATTTAAGTCATTATGAAAAACAAAAATGTCATTTAAGTTATTTAAGTTTTTTTAAAAATCATTTATATGTATATATATTTAAGTATAAGAAACAAAAATATCAAACAAAGAGTTATTTGGACCAAATAAACAGTAAACATTTCATATAAAAAAAAACATTATTTTCTTTTCTAAACCAGTAAAGTCTGTTTAGACAGTGGGAAAGTGTAACTTGGGTATCCGGAATAGCGTTGCCCGAACCCAATCCACCCCAAACCAAGATAGCTAGCTAGCTGTTTTTGGCGTCGAAAAAGGGGTGCACCGACATCTGTCGGTTCCACCACCCAGGCTCTCTCTACTCCGGGGTCTCCGGATCCTAAAATTTTAGCCTTTTTCGTCCCGAGCACTTCCATGATCCCGTACGTTTTTTGCTTTTCTGAAACCAGTCGGCGGGGACCACAGAACATATGCGTTACCGGGTGCTACCGGTCACCCAAAACATCCTCAGCTTTTGCTCCTCCCATTGGTCATATGTCCAGTCCAAAGCATCTTTTGTACGGTTCATCCCCCCCCCCCCCATGAATCCTTTTCGGGAAAATACAAAAACATGTGACACGGAAGTGACTACATTACCCTCCATAAGTGAGGGCATTTCTGTTCTTTCTTGTTCACCGTGTGCTCTTCAGCTGGAAGCCAAACCAACTAAAAAGGATTAGTGCGATGCTTTTCTTTTGAATCCGTTCGGTAACGAGGTTTGGGCGGATTCTGCTTTTTGAAAAGCTAAAATCTCAAAATCGTGAAACCAAACGGGTCGGATTCTGGCGGAATCAAAAGCTGGATTCCTTTTAATTTCTCTCTCGAAATCCGTGTTTTTAAAATCTCAAAAAGAACGTTTTTTTGTCGGAATCGATTTTTTAAATTGAAAAGCAACTTTTTCTACCAAACATTAAACTCCTTCCAAATATTGATTCCTGAATTAAAAAAAAACATCCCAAAAAAGTCAAGGTCTAAAATCATCTTAAAAAGCAGCTTTATTCCAAAATCTACTTTTCAATCTGTGTTTCCAAACGGAGCCGAAGATCAGGAAAAAGAGGGTTTTTTTTTTAGTGTTTGATACACTACCATTTTATAGCTATCATAATCTACAAGGTTTATCATAATATAGAGTAAAATAAAATTTATTTTTTTAATAAAAAAATTTCATGTAACCTCCTATGAAATTCATATAACACACTGACTCTTTCTATTTGATTAATCTGTTTGAAAACATTATATATCAAAAATATCTATTCTTTGTAAATGACAATTTTACTTCTCTAGATAAGGTTTTATAATTCATTCAAATAAATAATATTATCATACATAAGATTTTTCAATGAGAGTTTTTTTAATATATTGTATTTTCAACCAAAGTTAACCAAACAGAACATTTACAAAATATTCTTCATCTGTCAACGAAAATTTAATTCATGGGTTATTTAGATTTACATAGGCATTTTCAAAGGGTTTTATAGACTTTAGGATAAGTCAAGGATAAGATGGATTTCTAAGCAGTTTACAAAAGGTTATTTGGATTTTTTCCTTTTTTAAAATATAGTATTATATTTTAATATATGCTTCATTTCAATATGAACTATAAAGGGGACTTAACATGTCATTTTCCTTTTAATAAAACTCAAGCTACATTGTTGAAGATAAATATGAGAAACCATAATTTTCCACTCAAGGCTTTCATCAATGAAGCAGAATTCAACAAAATATAATAGAAAAAAAAAACAACACGCATTCAAGGGATAGAATAAGACATTGGCTGTAGGCACACACAGATCAAACCAAAGCCTTGTTGCAAAATGGCCTGTCTTTGCCTATTGTTTAATTTTCTGTGTCTCTGGCAGGTCAAATCAAAATAAGTGTATAAATATAATGCCTTTACATACCTCAAAAAGTATTTTGAGATGGGAGTTTCCAGTTTCAGCTCTGGGAATAGTAATGCGGGGCAGAGGATGGATTGGGGAATTGGTGGTGGAAGGTGGTGCCATTGGGTTGAGGAGATGGGGGAGGAAGGGCAGCTGTTGTGGTGGTTGTAGAGAATCCTGATGATGCTGCAGTTGCAAAGAGCGGCAGTTGGGTTGAACCGTGCATTGGCCACCCCCAGTTGGGCGGGATCGACAGAACGCTTTCGAAACTCTTGTCCAAAGTTCTCTCCTGTATTGCATTCAATCACACATATCAAAATGTGTCAATGTTCAAAACAGAACATATGATTTGCTTAGGGATTCAATGAAAGATGAATCATGAGAAAGGGAAATAAATTAGGGGCAAATAGCGCACGAAACAATGATATCTAAGAAAGGATATTAGCAGTATAAAAAATGGTCCAGAACATCAAGTTTTCCCACAGATTCATATGGTTTAGATGCGGTAAATATTTAATACTGCTGAATAGATTGGCTTGAACAGGCTGCACAGCTATCAAGCTCGAACAATTCTCGAAGTATAGCAAGATGAGCTAGCAAGGTGCAACCACTATGACTAAAGAAATTTACTTCCAAAGAGCTCAATAGGTGTATCACATCCTGGTATTCAATAAAAACATATAAAACCCCAGATTAAAAAAATTTTAAATTTAATCATGATTTATAAATTTATCAATAATAACAGAAGGTTGTTGGACACTAAAATATCTAATATCTTTTAGGCTGGACAACTCCAAACAAAGACAAATAAATAATTCATATCATGAGTCTGGATTTCAGTACTTTTAAATCAGATCCACTTCCTTGTCACTCCCTATCTTAAAGAGGATGAAAGATCAGAGCTACCTTCTATAATAATTTCAAATTTTCAAATTTGTCTGTGGAGGGAATAAACCTGATCATAAACTGTGCCCTTGACTGGGATTAATGAGCCACCTTGCAAAATTAGACATTTTCTTAAAGCAATAGGCCAGAATACATGGGAATGGTGGTTTATATTGAAAATATTTGGGTGAGCATTGTATCACTTCTTCGGAAGTGGGTGCGGTTCATATAGGGGGCATACTTGGCCTTAAGTGTTATGGGGGATTGGTAGGGGAGGCGGCAGTGCATTGTGTTGGCAGGTGTGGGTTATTTGTTGGGGCTTTGGTTGATTTATGTTTGGGGTTTTAGTTACCGCTCTCTACTGTACCATGCTTGATGTTACTTTTTGGTGATCCCTTGTCTCCGGTGTTCATTGGGCTTTTTGGTGAATTAATCTAACCAGGGAGAGCCCTCATATTCAAAAATCAAGAATCCACAAGCCTTGACTCTATGTCTGTTATTTAGTTCTTTAGATTTATTTTATTGTGCAAAATTTATTAGGCCATGGAGTATCAATTTCCTTGAGTTAATAATATAGCTTCCACTTCATTTTGAAAAGATAAATTGCACAACTAGAGACTCGGTTGGAGTCAAATAGATGAATTTTGAAACAAGAGTAAGCAAGAGCTCAAAACAAAACAACAAAATTCCAGAAACTATCTATACTAGAGGAAGGAATGTAAGAGGATGGAAAACAAAATCCTTAATTTATCCGTAAATGAATGAACATAACATAAGGAAAAGTTGGAAAACCAATTTAGCAGAACATGTGAGTAATTTATAAATATGAAGTCCATATATGACAGGATAATAACCATTTTTTCTACCACAAAAACTTGCTTTTTTATTGAATAATTAAAAAAACTCAGGAGCATTAAACATGTAGAAAAAATGACTGGTTGAAAGGATTGTGACAGCGGATTTCAATCCATTGGAACCAAAATGAAGAAAACTTATGCTACAATTTTTGAAAACATGACTACCTCAAAGTTTGGAAAGAAATTGGGTACAAAGCTGGCCATACAGGAGAGTGTTTAGATGTCAAGCAATTAGGCTGGCTTGTTGGAAGAGAAGAGGACGTCTCGGTCTGTTAGAACAGAAGAAAGAAGAATATCAGCCCTTTCTACTTGCCATATATATAACCTACTTCCTAAGACAATTATTTCCAATCAAGCCTGTCCAAATTTTTCTGTTGACCAAGTTCAAGTTAACAGTTCACATAAAAATTCAAGGACAGGTCCCAAGAGATTCAACCCCATTTCAGAGTTGAATGAAGATTCATCCTGTACATTTTGCAAAAGGACTAAAACCAACTAACAAATCACTAGCTCAACCCCCTGTTACCTAATGCTCTGAGCCTCTGAGTTATTGATTAATTTGAATATCAAAAACACAATTTTTGTTGAAAGTTTAATTTTCATTTAAACCATGTCTGTTAAATGTCACACATCCCATTAAATATTAAATGAATTAAATGTGTGAAGGGAACTCAACATTCATCCTAAACATCAGATCCAAACACTCACTCCAATAATCCTTTAGTTCTCTAGCAGTCTCAATATCGTCCGATGGAATTTGTGGAAGATGATCAATGAGTTTAACAAAGAGATCATCCAAGATGTTTAGACAATTCTTGATTTGTTTAACTTCCGAGTCAATTAAGAAAAAATTTACTTGTACAACAGAAACTTAAAAAAAGAAACAAAAAAAAGCTCACCTAGGCTTCCTTACTAGATTTCAATGTTAATCATTGATGATTTTACTTGACTCAAATGTTAACAAGCTTTTCCAATGATCTGGACATCACTGGGAGATCATGGATATGCTTAAATATTGCTAATTTTGCATGTCAGAATTAATTTTCAATTTTGTAAAATTTCTTTTTATTTTGCTAAGTTGTTCCCAATCTTTTATCAAACCTTGACCAAATCATACCGAATTACAACATTTTTACCTTGCTGAATTATTTCTGAATTCCAAACTGGTGATATGGGCGAAACCTATTCCATGACTAGTGCTATTGTTAAGATAACATATGCCAAGAGGAAGATAGACACATCATCAGTGGCAGCACTACCCACAGGACCACTATATCTTGCCACGTCATGGTAAAGTTGGCTACTCTCAAGTTCTGAGACATTCAATGCAGTTATATATCGTGCTATAAGAACTAAGATAACCACGAGTATGACATGTATCATAGTCATAGCTAATGCCCAATACATTGCACAGCATAGGTAAAACCAGATTGTGAAATGAAATACCACATCTTTTGCATGCTTCGATATTTCAGACTGTAATATAAAAAGTGCATTCATTAATGCTCGGATAACATCAAAGTTTGGGAAGAAGTGAACTTGAGAAACCACATACTAAGGAAGGCCATCAAGGTAAATAATTATTTAAGACAATTAAAAAGCAGTGATCTAAAGGACATAGATACACTAAGATTGAACAAGATATCCTAGAAAATGACAAATTTCATTGATCAAATCTATCTACAATACTAGATGCCTTCTTGTGGACTAAAAACAATGACAGCAAATATGGCTGACTTGAGTATGTGGACTTGGCACATGATACAACATACACAAAACATAGGCTGTCAGGCAAAGATGTGAAACTGGTTTAATCAATCACAGTATGACATAAATCATGTCCGAGTTCCTTATTATAGTGAATTCAACCTAATTTTCTTAGGCTCCTCTCCTTCCCAAGACCCTTGACCCCAGCTCAGCCTATCTTTACCAGTGCGGTTATCAATATTTACTAAACTATAAATCTCAAACAGCATTCTACCATTTTATCCCTTATAGAGTTACTCCTCTGTTTCCTCGTATAGAATCATCTGCAATATCCTACAAGTCCTTGTACACCACATAACATTCATTAATTCAAGCATTCAAGAACTTGGAAGGATACCCATATAATAAAATTTGTATTTGCACTTAATCAACCAAAGGAATTCACATGATTTACTCAATTAGATTAACCAATCATATATGCAGATAATAGAGTGAAGTTAATCACCCTGTAAATCCTGGCATCTGGAACTTCAAAACCGCTGCTCTGGAAATGGAACATGGAACTGCCACCACTCTTTGGACTATTTCCTAGGGGCAGTGAGATCGTCAGGTTCAGATCCAGCTCATGGTCAGCAGCTGCATCAGTAACAGTCACAAATCACAGCAGATCAGAATATATAAGCCAACAGCATCTTTCATTCAAGCAAATAGCTATCAACCTTCTAAGCGATAATTTGCACTTGCATTTCTAATGGGTATAGGTGGTTGATCTGAATTCTACAAAACAATACTAACTCAACAGGAGACCATGTTGATGGTAAATTAATAATACCTTCATGGTTCGCCTCTGAGATTATTTCCCCTTCGTACGTACTTGGTTCAAAATTGGTAACCGCCTCCCTTCCATTGCATTTGATAGCCGCCTTGTCGTAAGCCCTGATGTCCAAAATCAAGAGAGACAAACGCGTGTTGGATGTAAACCCAATTGATTGTTGATAGAGGACGAGATAAAAATTCAATATCACTAGACCTTGCAGCTTCTACTTCACTGTCGAATAGTCCAAGATATATGTACCTGCACCCAAGCATCGTATTCTCATCCGTGAAGAATGGCTCCCTAACTCTTATCCTTTTTGTTAATATTATTATTATTACTACCCCAAGGAAAATCAACTAAATCCCTCAAAGGGCTTAAAAATGGAAAATAATGGTTTTCAACTGGACCAAGCATAAATATCTCAAGATCAAGAAAGTTTCCACATAGTGACTTCAGAAAACCAATTTACAGAAGTAAAAGTAAGTAAAAGGACATGGACAAAGAGAATTAAAAGAAGACAAGAAAAGCAAACAAGGACAAGAACAGGGAATTGACTTACTTCTTGCCCAGAAACTGCCCCATTCGAGCCTCCCAACGACCGCACTTGTGCAACGTCACCCCCCTGTACTTGGAGCTCCCCCTTGAAAAACCTGTACTTTGACGGCGCAGGATATGTACGAACTCTTCCTTGGTCAGGTTCCTCATCTGGAAACGAAAACCAATAAAAATACCATAAGAAGCACAACAGAACAGAAATAAACCACACAAAATCCACCTTCTGTGGCAAATCATTCAGAGGAAAGCATGTCATCCAATACCTGCTTCAGATCCTCATCATAATCACTGAGGTTGAAATTGATATCCGCTTCGATCCCTCTGAACTTAATCGCAGCACGATCGTAAGCCCTGCTCAACATCAAACCAGGTCAAAGAATCAAAACTCAAGAAACACAAAACATGGAAACACCCAAAAAAAAAAGGCACATCATCAAAGAAAACAAATCTCAAAAAAAAGAGAGGGGTAATCAACCTTGCAGCTGCATGTGCGGTGTCAAATCCTCCTACAAACAATAAAAGAAAAAAATATCAGTTAAAAAAAAAGAAATACAATAAAATCATTAATAATCTTCATAAAGCTGGGTTCTTACCCAAGTACACTTGCTTCCCACAATCCCTACAAAATCAAATCCAATCAAACTTCAATCAGACAAGAACAAAATCAAATCAAATCACCAAAATAACAAAACAATTCAATACCAAATATGAGACTCCCATCTCCCGGTCCTCCTGTAGAAGGTCACCCCACGGTACTGAGAGCTCCTCGACCTGGGCCCTCTTCGGCTCTTCTTCACCTGCACCTGCACCTGCTGCTGATGCTGATGCTGCAACGCCTTGTTCTCCGTGCCTAACCCCCCCATACTCCCCCAATGCGCCACGGTCAACACCGGAGGTGTTGCCGGTGGTCGCATCAACTGCTGCTGCTGCTGCTGCTGTGGAATCCTCACCATCACAGACGACGATCCACCACCATCGACTCCCATCGCCGACGAAGGGAACAGATGCCTCGTGACAATCGGCACCTCCGCCTCGTCATCAGAGGAAGGCGAGGACCTCTTGAGTATGCCGAAGCTGAAAGTCGAACACGAGTCATCGATGCTGTTGTTGTTGTTGTTCAAGATGGAGGAATTGGAGGTCCCGGACGATGCGGCTTCTTCTGGAAGCTTCGTCTCCTCCTCCTCCTCCGAAGCCACATTGAGATCCAACATTTTCGCCGATCCGAGGATCAGATCTTCACCATCACAAGAGATGATCAGATCTTCCTCAACGTCGGAGAATCTCGACCGTCCGATGGGTTTTTTTTTCATCGGAGAAGACGAAAGAAGAGAATAAAAAGAACAGACGGGACGTGTGAACTCCGCTTCTTACATTTCCGTAACTCGCTCTGTTCGCTTCGCTTTCATAAAGCGAACCCCTTTTGGAAAAAACAATTATTGAGAGAGGGGGATATGGTGACCGGGAGTTCCGGTAACTACTTCAGGAATCCTTGTTTTGTCCGAAAAATATCGGAGATTAGATGTTCCCCTGACCGTCCGATGAAAACGGATGTAATCTGAATCGTCGAATACTGGTCCCCGGCAGATGGACGGTTATAATGATGGGAAATGTGGTGCTGGACCTTCATAGGTGACTTATTTGCATACACACCCTTTCATATTATTACATTTGGATTTCAAGGGAAAAAAATGGTACATTGTTCTATTTTTGTTCTTTTCCATTCATCTAAAGACATTTGGATTTATTTATATGTAGGTTTCATTCATTATCATACGAACCTTTTTAATAAATGTCCTTGCACTGTCAAACAGAGGAAATGAAAAAAATGGGTTTAGCTCCTTTTATGACTGGTTGCGATGGATCATGGATCTTTGAACTATTGTCTATTGGCTGTATTGAGCTTCTATGTCCAAGTTCATCAAGGGTCTGTTTAAAGTTAGGGCAATTCAATGTACAATCAACACATTTTTTTGGAAAGTGTAAACTTCATGAAGCATATACATTAATATAAAATAAAGATAATGTTAAATATAACCTTAAATGCTTTCTCACATGCAATTTGCATATAGAATTATTATAACTTTAAACTTTATCTACTGATGTATATGCTTTGATGAAAAATAAATTTTGCTCAATCTCGAATTAAATCAAACCATTTTTGATAATTGTAAAAAAAAATTAACGAGGTATGTACTTTATCTAAAGATGTATATATCTTACTGTATGACTAATGATATTATGTGAGGCTGCATTTTAATGCTGTAAAAGGACTATGTATAATAACGTCCATTAAATAATATGCATTATAATAAATTTATTTATTAAAAAAAATTTATATGTTTCTTGAGGTATATGACACCACACGTGTGACTATTAATAAAGATCGATGTAGTTTTTTTTTTAGAGAGAAGATAAGTTCAGATCCTCAATGATAAAACCACAGAAATCATGTGGCAGTCAATCAAAGGTTGTTACACAAGCGGTGTAAACTTTTTTTTCAACTAAGAGTTGTTTAAAATGTTTTGCACTTTTTTAACTGCAGAGAAACTCTTAGAGCATATAAAATTATTGGAATTTTTAGTTTTAAGTCCCCATAAACTATAGGATTTAGTGATTAATCTCTCACTTCTTCATATTTAGAATTTAATCTCTACATTTAAATGATAATTTAGGAACAGGTCCCTTCTAGGGACTAAAAAGTAAACTAAATAATTTAGAAATAGGTCCCTTCAAAGGATTAAAAATGAACATATCATTTAAATGTAGGAACTAAAACCTAAATATGAAGAAGTAATAGATCGATAGCTAAATCTTATATTTTCTGAAGACTTAAAACTAAAAATCCTAAAATTATTTTCTTCATTTTGGAAGGGGACATAGGTAGATATAAATCGCTGTATGCAAACTAATAAAAATGTTTTCGCATAGATTTCAACCGTTGGGGGAATATAAGTTTATTTTTTGTTGACATTTTTTTATTGGTGTATATTATACTATTATATTTGTCGACACATTGAATGGACAATGGTCGTACACGTCCAACCTCAATTAATTCGAACCACTTTATTATTAATTTAATTTTATACTTGACTTTGTTGGGTTTCTTAACACATAAAGGAAGATAGATTGAGAATGAGATGGCATGGCTGCTATGCCAAGGGAGACCCTGGGAAACAAATTCTTTGGGCTGCAGGGACAATACCGAATGAGCCCCTTGCAGTCTTTCAAGGCAAAGAATAGGCATCAGGGCATGTGCTCCATTTATTTAAGCCCCGTCTCCACATATAATTAAGTTATTATTATGACTTTATAGGATTTATGATTATTCTAATATAAATAAAAATAAAATGATTTTTTATTTAATTTGATTGTGTTTTGAATTATTTTTGTTGTTTTGATAAAATGTGAATGAGTTGTGGATAAAGATTTATAAACAGTGAAAAAATGATAACAATCGATTTGACAATTGATTTGTAAAAAGTGATGATAATTAAATTGACAATGGATCCACATATTTTTTTAGGTTGAATAACCTAGAATAACTTAATTTATGAGGTTGGTTGAAATCCATATATCATTTTATAACAGTTAATTATGACATTTATATTCTCATTTATTTAAACTTTCAAAACACTTATTTTAAAGTTATTCCGACTAATTCTCATTTATTCCGGGCCTATTCTCGAACCAGACAAGAGCTTAGGTTTTGGAAAATGTTACATTGAGCCTCACGTGGTTCAAAACATAGTTCGTCCATGTTTTATTTTTTATAAATCATATAGTTTAAAAAAACCGTGATTGTTATTAACCTAAAGATCACGGTTTACAAAAAAACGTGATCATATAGTTTAAAAAGATCACGGTTTTAAAAAAACTGTGATCATAATTATTATTATCACGGGTTTTTAATAAGCGTGATCAAAACAACCGTGATCAATGTCAAAAATTGTAGTAGTGTCATATATACTTTGTTTAATGGGGTTAATACTTTTATAAAAAAATAAAATATATAATCTAATCAATTGAATGATATCCCGAGGTTTGCCATTTCTCCACTAATTAGAGTACCCAAATTACCAACCCAAATGCAGGACAGTAATAGGGTTGCCAAACAAAAATAAATATATTATGTTATTCAAAACTTAAAATTTAATGAACACATTAAATAACTCTTACAAACATCCTTAAAACATAATTACATATATTTAAGACAGCATTTGATTGCACGATTGGACAACATTTATGTTTGCAGGAAACTGTTTTCTACAATCATGCAACCAAACAGTTTTACTGTAGTAGTTTTCTGCAGACAGATTTAAAGTATATGTTCATTTTTAATCCCTTCCAGGAACTAAAAAAAAAATTAAATAATTCAGAAATAAGTCCCTCTCTCAAGGACTAATAAGAAATATACCATTTAAATCAAATGACTTAAATTGAAATACAAAAAAGTGAAGGATCAATTACTAAATCATATAGCACACATAAATTAAAATTTTAAAAACCCTAAATTAAATGACAATGTATCTCAAAATAGTTTACTATGATAATAAATAAAACTCTAAAAATATTTTAAAAAAAAAAAACTAAATCCATGTCCCATTAAAGTTTTTTATATTAAAAATTATTTTTAAATTAATCTTTATGCACTCACGTTCACGTGGCCCACATCTGACCCACATGCCGAAATCATGAATCATAAGCAGTGAATACTCAGAAGCACAAAAAAAATGTGTAACATTGATAATCCCTACAAACCTCATGCACAGCACAGGTGACCTCAAGATACGACAACTTTTGTCGATTAAATGGAATTTGAACCGATTTAAGTTGAGAGTTTCATGCACAGGTGACCTCTCAAGACACGACAACTTTTATCGATTAAATTGAATCGGAATCGAACTAAGCTGATTTTTTTTTTCAAAGTTTGAATCAATAATTTTTTGAATTGATTTGGGTTTGGATTTAAACATATATAAAAAGATATATATGAACTGAATCGAATTAAAATTAAATCATATTCATAATCAATACTCATTTAGATCATTCTTTTTACTATTAATTAACATTCATAAAAAGTATCTACCTTTAAAGGGACGAGAGTGTATCAAGAAAACATGTGGGACATGTTTTGAGGGTGTATGTCGGATTGGGGTCGACATATTGCGAGAGCGGGGGATGTACAATTTCGAGAAGGGGTTATGCGCATCACGGGATGACAGGATGGGCGATGGCCTCGCTTAGTCGGTTAGATGTCTCTTCTAACCCGAGACGCGAGTTCATTCACTTCCTTATGTGTTTCTTTATTGCCTTTTTACTCTTTTCTCCCCCATTCAGAATTTGTAATTCGAGTTCAGAAATGAAATCGGATAGCAAACATCTACCTTTTCTTCAAAAAAAAAAAAAAAAAACATTCATAAAAAGTAACATTAATTTATACATCAATCATAACCTATTTTTTTAATATTAATTTAAAATTGTAAACCAACACCCTAAAAAAAACTCTAACCGACTCAAATTGATCGGAAGTAAACAGATAATTATTTATCTTTTAACAATTCGGTTCGATTTACTGCATATTAATCAAATAAATTTGATTCAGTTTTTGGATTTTCGTTACGGTTCGATTTAAAATATGGAATGTCATAATCATGCTCTATGTAGATAAGATGCGACAATCAAATAGCGCAGATGCAATGATTATGACAATGCATAGTATTTACTAACAAAGTCAATCTAAATAAGTACATTCTAAGAGCAACATGATAATATAAATATTATAAAAAAAAAAGTGATATAGAAGATTAATACTCAGGGAACAAACATAGAAGTCCGAGTGAAGAAAGTGTTGAATTTAAATTCCATGCAATGCCCAGATCATTTGCAAGAGAGAAAAAAATCCCTCTCAATTGATTCTTGAAATAAAATAAAATGAAATATTAGTTTTCAAAGTTATATGCATAAGTTTTTTTTTTTTGAAACAGATAAAAATAATTACTACAATTTTATTTTTTATTTCGAAAATCTTAAATGATGTGAAAAAACATAGATGAATTAAAAGAATACAAAAAAGAGAAAGAAAAAGAGAGGCTCCACTGTCCTATAATACGATTCAAAATTTTATACGTAGGTTAAAAGGATTACGTAGATTACCTTGAAAACCATGCTTCTCAAAGAGAACATTTGATTAAAAAAAAATTTACACATGTGACCACCAATTTTTTTCTAAAGAAAATCCAAAAACATTTTGTACAATGGGTTACGGGCCTAACGGGTTGAGGATAAAAATCGAAAAGTTCATTTAGATAAACAATACATACATCAACAATTATTAAAATGTATATATATTTTTTATTAAATCTTACCCTTACGAAAAGGATTATTTAAATGTATATATTTTTATTAAATCTCACCCTTAAGAAAAAGATAAAAAAAAGAAACAGCCCATTTCCGGTCCACACTGTTTTTTAAAATTTTTAAAAAATCATACACTCTCCTATTAAAATACATAAATTATATAAAATGAAATATATATTAAGATACAATAAATTTTTTTTAAAAAAATTAATTTATACTACGTTATATAGTATATGAGACTACAAAACAAACTGCAAAATGTATCGAGTGTATCAGCGCTCTAGATAAAAACACAAAAACACATCTTTCCATACGGATGTAATTGAAAATTGTTTTGATTCTTACCCAAAAAAAAAATTGAAAATTGTTTTGATGAAGATGCCTTCCCAATTAGAATTAAAGATTTTAATGAAAACAGGATTTGCAACAAAGGATTGTCGCTGTATCAAGGAGAGGATGAACTAGGGTTTAATTTAAGGATGACAATGGAGCTGGTTGGGACAGGCTTGGTCAATTTCAATCTCAAACCCGCTTAAAAATCTCATCCCAACTTGTCCCAAGCTCATGACGGGTTTAATTATTCCATTCCAAATCCATCCTAACAGATTTTTACAAAATCTAGAACCGTTTTGTTCTATCCCATTTCGAAGGAAATTTGTTTAAGAATTTTTCAAACATTTTAAAATTTTCTTTAGCTTACAAACTAAATAATTATTTTTATTCGTTACGTTATATAATATTACTTATTACATGTTTATGTATTTTATCAACTGTAATAATAATAATATGATAGGTTGATTTTATTTATGTATTATATTAATTTTGAATGATATAAGTGATTTACACTGGATAGATGGGGCGGGCCAATTTTTTTACTTGAATCTCATACTCATTCCATATTTTCATCGGATTGGGGAGGGTAGGGGTTGGGTTTGAAATTTAGGGGATCAAACCCATTCCATGAGGGTTGGGTCGGGGCGATTTCCTATTTATCTCGTCCCACTGTCATTTCATAAGGGTCGGGTCGGGACAAGTTTGGCAGGGGGATAAGTGGTAAGACAAAAGGTCATTGTGGGGATAAATGAGTGGAATGATAGCTTATTCCCGTGAAGTAATCGAGATAAATTGCAAACAATTGTCTTAATTTTGAAATGAAATAAGGATATTTTGTTTCTCCTAAAAGCTAGAATAACATTTATCCCCACTTCTTATCCCAATTTTGACAAATGTAAATATGAACAAAATAGATTGACTTTTTATGAACAAATGTAAAAGGGTAGTCTTTGAAACTTGTTGAAACACCCCCTGAAGTTTCAAATGATGCATTTACACCTCATGTCGTTAGATTTTCGTTAAAATATAACAAAAGTATAATTTTATCATTTTTAATTAAATTATTATCATATTTTTACATTTTAGTTAACTGTTGTCTGAGTTAATTTTCACAATAAATTGATCCAAATGTATTTGAAGATTTGAGTATTGTAGTAATCAATATTTACAAAGCATATCCAAAATTAATTTGACTTTTTTGAATATTTATAAAATTAATTAAATAATAAAATATTAATTTTAAAATATTTTTGTTCCATCTTAACGAAAAATCTAACAATAAGAAGGTGTAAGTGCATGCTTTAAACTTCACGGGGTGTTTCTGCAGACTGCAGGGTACAAACACTTCAGGGCCCAAATGCATTTTACCCAAATGTAAACCTTAACCACTTGTTAAACTAACCCAATTAATCAAGTTTAAAAGAGAAAATTAGCACTCCCCTTCCCCTCACTCGGAGACTATAAATCACTCGCACCGCTCAGCGAACGAGCGATGGGCAGAGAATGGGAGAGTTCGCCATTATCTTCGGCTCTCCACTCATCCCTCCCGACTCAAACCCTCACCACCCAAACATAAAACCCTCCAAAAACCTCTACCCGAAGAAGAAGAAGAAGAAGAGCCTCCTCATCCCTTCACGATCACCTTCTCTTCCTCCTCCGCTGCTCCTCGTAGACTCCCACCGCCACCCTCGGAGCGACCTCCGTCGGAACTACCATGCGCGTCTCGCTTCGGGACTCGCGGGGCTCGGGAAGCTCGAGGACTTCCTCATGGTCTTGGAGACCGCGCTGGCCTCCTCGGGCGGTGACGCCTCGAGATTCGTGTCTGATCTTGATATGGGGATGGTGTGGGCGGGCGTCTTGGGGGTGATGCGGAATGGGGATCTCGAGGCGGTGGTTGGTTTCTTGGGGAGGGTGGAGAGGCTTGGGATTCCGATTCGGTCTCTTGTTGATGGGTCGGCGATGGCGGCTCTTGTGAGAGAGTGTCGGCTTCTCGTAGAGGGTGGGAGACTGGAAGAGTTTGTTGTCTTGATGGAGATTTTATCAGGTACTTTTTATAATTTGAATATTTGAAATGTAGAACAATGATGTCTGGATTGCATAACTCGTTTTGAAGGAGCAGAGACGAATACTGCTTTATCGTAGCTTCTCATAGGAATTTGAGTTTTTTTATATTATTCAAGGTGGAGTGAATTAATGACTGTCCTTTAGTTTTGTTTAGAGCTCTGTTACTCAGTCATTTTTACAGTCCCAAATGCAGTCCTATATAACTCGTTAGCCCCTCCACTCATTGTATGAATGTATATATCTCATTAGAAATATTTTACAATTTCTATATAAGATGCCATTAAATTCATTGGAGTATATATTTTACCTTTTATATAAGTAATTACCTCATCAGTTGAAGTATATGATTTTCAAAAAAATGAAAATATGTGCGGTCTGCCTTTTGAATTGTAAAATGGACTAGTGTAACATTTTAATTTTGTTGAAGGGGCTGGCAAGTCAGTCTGTAGGTGTTTTGCTGTTTTTTGTATGATTTGGAAGGAAAGGAGTAGAAAAATCATTAGGGGATGAGAAAACTAGACTCAGCTTGTAACATGAGATTAAAACATAGGTGGTAGTTTGCGTGAGAGCTTCAAAGAAGACATGAGTTTTTTTTTTTTGCCTTCTGTTTGTGTGTGTGTGTGTGTGTGTGTGGGGGGGGGGGGGGGGGGGGGGTTGGGGGTTGTTACCAGTTTTGATTGGGCCATCAATGGATGAGATGATGCTCATTTCTCTCTCCCTTAACCAGAGAAACATAAACATGGGATTTAATTAGAAGTATCTTAAATTTGACTCTTTAAGTATATGAGTATATCAAAACTAAAAAGACCAGTTGAACAACAATGGAAAATTATGAAACCATGACTTGGAAAGAGAAAGCTCTATAATATTTGAATGCAAGTTGGATGGAAAGAACAATGACAAGTGGTAAGGAATATCTTCTCAAATTAGAATGAGTTATTAACGTACAAGTTCTCAGAGTTGCCTTCCTGTTCTTATTCATGCCAATTTAAAACTTGGGTACGTGATTGCGTATGCTAATCATTGTAGTTCATGTCTTTAAAGTTATAATTCTGTCATATATAAGGCTCTCCTCTGTATATGTAAAATGTGTGGGAAGATGCTGTCAAATACATGAAATACTAGGGACTATTGTGTGGGTCCGAGTCTGTTTTAATCCCACAAGAAGGTTATTGTTAGTTGGGTGAGGCCACTTTGTGTGGGTAGGGTCAATCACCTTCCCTCCCCAACTTCTCTTCCATTTCTTTCTGTTGTACATTCCCCTTTTTTTACAGTAGATTTCTCATCTGCATTTTCTGGAGTTTATCCCATTTAATAAATTCTGTTGGTAAACTCATTTTATATATATATAAAATCCTTCTTGGAGATATAAATATTTTATTTCTTTTTTTTCAAGAGAGGTGGGATATCCACCAAATTTTATATCATGTTTTTTGTCTTCTAATTATTACTTTCCTTCTTTGTTTGTGGGTATATAATTCATATTAATGAATGTTTTCTTCTGACTCCAGGATACCAGATTTTTTTATTTATTTTATCTAGACAATTAGTTAGTGGTTTTTTGTTTATGTAACCATATATTTTATTTATGAATTTGAAAATAAGTTTGTTAGAGTGTGTTAGGATTAAGAGTAGTTAGATTGTCAGGATTTTTTTCTTTCTTTTGGAGGTCTCCTTTCGAGGCAAGGACTTAATCCTCTGGGTCATTGTCAGGAATATATTGCTTGTTAGGTGATTAATATATTGGTTTATTGATAGTGGTTGGAGAGCTAACATAAAAACACCACTGGAATCATCCATATTATAAAATAGCCGTACCAGGGAGCAATTTTTACTAAGTGCTGATGGAGTGAGAGAAATACATGAAAAAATTATGCTACTTTGGACAGAAACCAAAGCTCAAGGATAAGAAAGTTAGTCTGGCCAAGACACAGAGACCAATCAAAATTTAGTTATGTAAAAACAACACAATAGTTGAATACTGGAATACTTGACTGGGGAGATACCAACTAATATCGGATCAGAGTGGGATTCAAAACATGAGGTAACTTATCTACTAGGAACCATCATACTTGGTCAAGAGTAGCACTAGGATGGGTGACCGACCGTCTAGGACTGGGAAATCCTCGTGTTGCACCCAAAATATTTACCTCAGACCCCCCCACCTAAGAAAAATAACCCATAAGGTATGTCCATGTGGTCCTTTATCTGCCAGTCCCGATGGGAAACAGGCCTGGGTGACCCATTTGAATTCTTATGAAAAAGCAACATGGGTGATTGGGTTCACTGTTGCACTTTAGAGAACCACAAAAACAGTATATGTGAAGAAATGAAAATTAGAATTGGACCTTGATCAGTATAATCATCTTAAAATTAATAAAAAGGTGTATGCCTTGCGTGAGTCCATCCAACCCTTTGCTGGTGTTAGAGTCCATCCATCCATCCAACCCTCTGATAATTAATCTTGCCTTTCTCACAGCTGGTGTTAGAGGACAGTTGAGTATTTAGGGACGATCAATTAATTATGAAAAATCTGATTTACAATTTGGATATTTTTTTTCCTAAAGAAGTTAACATCATAATCTGAGTTCCCCAAGATTCTCAATTCCATGTAGTGAGATACTTAAAAAAAATATACGGGAAAAGGATAAATGTATCCCACATTCCCACTAGGGCACATCTTCAAACTAAACAATATACAAAAGAGCTTCACAGACATCGTATCATATATCATATGCTTACACTGCTATCAGGTCTATCAACCCACATTCATACTGATCTAGTAACCCATCTTAACCTCATCAATGAGATCCAAAATGGTTCCAAATTAAAATGATGTAAGGGAAGAATTTTTTCATTTGTTATGGTATATATTATGAAAGGCCTTCTCAGGTTTTCCAAATCCTGGTTATATATATAAATATAGTTTTTTGAATGCAGGTATAATCCTAATGATAACTATTTAAAGGAGCTAATAGAGGAGTGGTGTGAAGAAGTAATCATCACAAATGATAAAAGGAAAAGCTTACCGGGTCCTATTCGACAGTGTGATGAACCTGGTGCTTATGAAACCCAAAGCTTGTTTCTTCAAAAAGTTGCAGTGTATTTACAAAAGGATGTTGTTGATCATTGTATAATTGATGTACGAGGGCTTTCAAAGGTAAAACTTTGTTTGTATTATCTTATTGTTGTGATTCAAATAACAAGTATATGTCACTTGAATAAACAAGGGTTCTGTTAAACTATTATGACTTATAGAGTTATAGTGGTGTTGAATACTAATAATATCTTGACTACTTATATATTCATAACCAAAGTTGGGTCTTTCTAGGTACCTCATACGCTGGGCTAGGTCAATTGGATCTAACATGCCACCATGCTTCTCAATTGACATCTTGACAATGCACTCTGCACAACGTCACCTAAGATTTTATCCTTGTTGTGGAGCATTTGTAACTTCCCCTTGTTTGTTATATTCAACCCCTCCTTCTGTGATATTATTTAGCTTCACCCTGTTTTCTGTAGGAATTGAGCCTGAACTCCCTCTTGGGATTTGAACACTCGTGTTTCTGATATCAATTGTTATGATTTTAGCTAATGTATCAAATGCCCCTTGCTGATAGTGAATGTAAAGCTAAAATCTTATCCAGTTAGGTTCCACACCCCCAGTCAGGTCTTTCTAGATCCCTTACCTCAGGATGGTATAGCTCAATTGGGTCAACCAAGGGTATGAAGCCTATGCAGGCCCAATTTAGGGAATGAGATCTAAGTGGTTAAGATCCTGTCTCTCTGCACCACTTTCAGCTAAACGCTTTTTGGTGGAGTTCAGATCCTTTGTTATAAAGGTGAAATTAAACAACAAATGTGATCTATGAATGAGTGTCGGTTAACATTTTATGGGAACAAAATGGAGCATCAAAGCAGCATTACAAACTAAAAAAAAAGAAGAAAAAATTGTAAAAATAATCCTCCATTGCTTTTTAGTAAATAGACATGATCCATTATTTAATCAATAGTTTCATGGTTTTAAGAATAGCATCTTCACACAAATTGTGGTGGAAAACACTTAAATAATGAGTAGTCATTTTTTTATAGGGTAATTAGCACTTTTAAACCCAGGAAAATGAATATTTGCAAAAATAGCCTCACCCCTCGAATATTAACAAAAACTAGCCCCGGTGAGAGATTATACGGGAGACGGATTATATATACGCCGTCTCCCGTATAAACAAACGCGATCTTCAGAGGGGGAAAATGCACAGGAGACGGCATACATATACGCCATCTCCCATATAAACATAATTAACAAGGGAGACGGCGTACATATACACCGTCTCCCGTGTAAAATTGGGGCAGGGGGCAAAATGTACAGGAGACGGCTTGTATATATGCCGTCTCTAGTGCAAACATACAAAAAAAAAGAAGACGAAGACGTTTTGATCGTTCGAGAGCGTCGTAACTTCAAATGGCCATAACTTTCAAACCGTAGATCAGAATTGCTATTATAATATGTCCACGTGTTCGTATTGAGGAGCTTTACAAGAGTAGTAGGCTAGTAGCTACTCCACTACGCCATTTTTTGGAGCGTTCTGAGATCATCTTGAGGGTCAAATCGACCGTTGAATGTCTTTGCTTTGCTTTGTCATTTCTTATAAAAGATGGTCATCAAAATTGAAGAAAATGGTCAACATCTTGTGTGTAAGTTTATACTCGTGTTTCAAACTCATTTTCAAAGTCGAGAAAATTTGACTACTAATTCAGTGATGTAAAAATTTGAGTTCAGTTTAAAAAGCCGATTGGGGTTTCATTTTTTTGGGGTGAAACATTAATGAAGTGATTGAATATATATGAAAATTATATATGAATTTTAGTTAAGTTGTTAAAACAGGATTTATGATGTGTTTCCAACAAAAACAGGGAAAAAAAATCTTTTTTGAAAGTTTATACGGGAGGCGGCATATATACAAGCCGTCTCCTGTACATTTTGCCCCCTGCCCAAATTTTATACGGGATATGGTGTATATATACGCCGTCTCCCTTGTTAATTATGTGTATACTGGAGACGGTGTATATATATGCCGTCTCCTGTGCATTTTTCCCCTCTAAAGATCTCGTTTGTTTATACGGGAGACGGCATATATATAATCCGTCTCCCGTATAATCTCTCACCGGGGCTAGTTTTTGCTAATATTCAAGGGGTGGGGCTATTTTGCAAATATTTATTTTCCTGGGGTTAAAAGTGCTAATTACCCTTTTTATATTATAAATTTCATTGCTATATGATTTGGGGATGTACAGTACATGCATATTAGGATTCAGTGATATGGTGATTCATGTTTGGGCATCCAATGGATGTTACAATTGGAAGGATTTACCTAGCAATGAGGATTTTTCTAAAGAATTTCATGTTCAGTCATTTTTTAAAATTTATAAATACTTGGAGTGAGACCTTTTTTTTTTGTTGGATTCATTCTTTAGAGAGAAATTTTTTTTGGTCCAATCTTTAGCATTTATTTTGCAATATTTATTTATTTATTTGTTGAAGAAAGATTGGGAAATCATGTTTAAATGGCGCCCCTTGAACAAAAAAAAATAAGGGGTCTCCAATTACAAAAGAAAAGATAACATGAAAGCCAAAAGATAGCAATGGAGCCCTTATGCCCAATACAACAAGATCATTTACTCTTTCCACTTTAACCCCATGACATCAGAAACTACATAAGCAATGTTTAATCTTATGTCTATCAAGCTTTGATTTGTTGGCTAGCATCTCCCTTCTCCATGAAGGATGTTAGGGTAAACTTATGTCTATCAAATGTTTGATGAAATGTTTGTGTGATCACAACACATGACAACAGGTCCAAGTCATGTACGAGATCTAAGTGGGTAAGATCCTAGCTTTCTGCACACTATCATATCGTTACTTTTCCTGTATATCATATCGTTACTTTTTCCTGTATTGGCTATGGTCTGATGGTCATAATGTAAATCTACTAAAACAGCAGTTTATTCTCTCTTGATGAACTACAGAATGAAACCTGGTGAATCAAGATATATTGATTCACTCAGAATGAACCGTATGCACCAGATTACCACTATTTGTTCATTTATCTCTGTGACTGACTTTATCGATGCCCTCTATGAATGATGGCCTCTTTCACCAGTTTACTGGTTTTAACTCTTTCTTGTTATGTGTTGACAGGTTGAAGCACGGATAGTTGTTCTTTCAGTTCTTCGGATGATCAAAGAGCGGAACATTCTAGGTCAGAATACTTTTGAGATCTTTGGATGTCCACATAAATATGCTTTTGAGAAAAAATGATAATATTTTGTTATGTTAATTATTTGCTACTCATATATCATGCTAATTCCAACTATATTTTGCTGGTTGTAGCTTAAATACTGGGATAGGCTACTATACTATGCATCCATTTATATATATTCCAAATCGAGTAAAAAGTGTTCAAGGATGTTAGAAGAAAATTGTAAAAGCACAGGGAATGATTGTGACTAATTTTTCCCAGACCAGCATTGACAAATAAGCGCTTGGAATTTAATATCCATAAAAATGGGAGATAATAAATCTATATTGGTGATATCATCATGGGTTGCAAAACCCTTATCCTATATAGTGTGCTGACCAAATCTAGCAACTCAGATATGAGGGAATGGGAATTGTGAAACAAATAAAAAATTCAACTATATTTAAAAAAATGTAAGTTATATCTACTTATCTACCATGGTGTGGAAAGAGTGGCATGTTTCTTTCTTTCTTTTTAATTTTATTTTTTTCAATTCTGATCTCATGAGGATAAGGCCTTTAATGAAGATTAGGAAGGATATCATGTAGCCGTCCTATTGGGATAGTGGAGTAACAGGGTTTTGCAAAGCATGTCTATAGCCTTGTCAGTTGTCACCGGTTTGGAATTTAGATTAATTTGGCAAGGACAAAAGTTTTCAATTCATTATAATTCAGGTTAAGTTCGGAAAAATTTGGGAGTAGTTCGTAAAAAATTTAAAAGTTATAAAGATTATGACATGCAGGATCACTAATATTAAATTAAATCCTTATAATCTTTGAATTTAGGCAAAATCATCAAAATTCAATTTTAAAATCTAGCAAGCAAATCCTAGTTGAGCATTTTTTTTCCTTTTTAGTTTTAAGTATGTTGCAGAAGTAAAATACATATGATGTATTTAATATATATTCAATTTGTTTAGTACATGAATTAATGAAGGAGACATGTATTGCTAATGAGACATGATTTAAACGAGAATTATACTTTTAATGAAAAGTGCACATTTATTACGTGGGGAGTGTTAGGTAATGGGGATCTATTGTAAAGGTATGTTATTTTTCTAATCCAAAGTTTCATGTGTGGCTCTACCGTTTATTCAAGTGCTTCAGGATCACTATCAAATGATAATATATGGATTGAATTCAGTCTGATTCTTAACAGCTTGCTCTGCTCTTTAGGTATTTGGTAGGATTTTCTTGAAATTCTCAAGTTGTTTAAATTGTTATGTAACTTATATGCCTTTTTTTTGTGATGTTAAAACACTGATAGGATATTCTAAAAACTAGTATTATTATGTCTGATCCCTAATAATATATCTTATCCCTTTGCAGATGGACAATATATAAAATAATAAATGTCTGATAGGAGTAAACCAGAAAAATTTCTTTTTTTTGGACACCCTGGGCTTAGCTTGAATGACTTTTTTTTTTTTGTTAAAGATTCTTTGGTTTCTCTCTTTCCAAATGGCCCAAATGGTAGCTGTGAAACAGCTTTTGAAATGCTAGATATTTGCCCCTTACCTCTATAGACTGTCATGGTCTATTTAGCTTTCCTTCAACAATATGGCTTTATTGTAGTTGTTCTTTGGTTGTTTGTTGTTCTTCTTCCTTATTAAACCCCATATTAGGCATCTTGATTTTTGTGGTTGTAGGATAACTCGTGTGATATATGTTGATGAGGAGTTTCTCATGAATATTGTACAAAACATGTGGTGACTTGTATGCAGCCATCTGTTTTGCAATTATGCTTAGATGCATTTTCACGTCCATTTTCTTAAGCTAGGGTCTTCTTCCTTGACCTATGCATTCATTTTTTTAATTTCTTCATTGCATTTGTTCATATATATCAAATATTAAATATTCTCATTATATATAGACATATAGTACATGTAGTTGTACACCCAATTGACTGTATGCTGCATCAAGATGAATTACCTCATCTTTCTCACCTAGAATCTAAATCACCATGAAGTGTTTAGTTTAAATGAAAAGTGCTCTATTTCAACTGCCATGTCTGGGTGAGAATTATGATCAAGTGTCTCGGTGGAAGTATACCACCATTCCTATCTTTTCTTTTCCTAGGTTGTTTTATGGTCATAGATGTACGCTGCATATAGCAGGTTTGCCAGTATCTATTTTGTCCTCCTCCACTATCTTCATTGATGAGAATTTCTATATCTATCGTTTTCTGGTTCGAGGTGGAGTAGCTTCTTCTCCCCTGCGGGAAGGGTACGGTCTTGACAACTGTACTTCTGTTGGTCATTTTTAATTAGGTTTAATCATAACCTGGACGACCCTTGGCCATGGAGAGCGCTTTCTCCTTTGACTAGTAAAGAATGGCTTACGTAATTTTCACTTTCATTTGGCTTGAACATCATTAATTACAGATTTACAGTTAGTCATGACCAGGGTCATTTTATGTGATTGTATACTAAATTGCATTTTCTCCTTTCCATATCTTCATTTACTCCACCAGCTGCGTGTGATATATTATCAGCAGATTCACCATATAATATATGATTCATCACATAGAACTCAACTTCAGATTTTCTGTCATATATGCAACTTACTTATGACCCAAAGCTAATTTTTTGGCTCTCTTTTGTAGGACATCCTGTCAAAGATGACATGACTATCATAATAGGCGATGGTAAAAAAGGATCGACTGTCGCAGACCACGAGGTTGAGGTGGAACATGCAATCTTCCAAGTTTTACAGGACACGTTGGGTCTAGTGGTATTGTCTGGGCCCCCTCAGTCACCTGGGAGCGATCTTGAGAACGCCGCATTGCACAACAATGAATCCTTTGCCAGGAAACCACAGCACCTCAGACGATTGAAGGTCACTAAAGAATCATTGCATCATTGGCTACAGAAAAAGATGAGACAGGTAAAATACATCCAGTGTACACAAAGTGAAAGAAGAATAAAAATTGTAAATCATTTTTTTCTGGAGGTTTGTTGTAAATCAAACCACAATTGAAATTCATGTATAATGAATTCGTGCAGTGTATTTATCTCTGCAAAGGTAAAACAAACAAAAGCAGTGATTCCCTTGTCCATTTTTCCTAATTATTGAATGTATTATTTTTTGCACAGAGAAGGGGAGGATTGAGGTTAAAGCACATTTTGGGACAAGGAAAGATAATTCATCTGAGAATAAAAAAATATTTTTCATGTTTAGTTTGGTTTTTCAATTTAGAAATAATCCGCTTCATCCATGTTCAAAGTTGATCATTTCTTTCTGGGTTTGTTACACTCAGTCTTTTTTACAATTTCAAATGTAGTTATATCTATCTCATTAGCTCCCTTCACTCACTCATCTCATTGGAAATTTAGTTGGCTAGGGGACCATCTCAAGCTTGTAGACAGGATTGTAAAACAGATTTAATGTATCATCGCCTGAATACATATACCATTATTTTAGTTATTTCATCATAGGATGCAGTGCTTCCCATCTGAAAAACTTGTCAATTACTTAGATTGTTTTGCATGTTTCTCTCATCTTGATATGTGATGTACATTGATCCCAAAGCCTGGATAAAGATGGCAGTACGAAAAAAAAAGAAGATAACATGTTTGCAACCACATTAAAAAATCCCATCTTCAGTTTTTTTTATAAAAAAACCCCATCTTCATAAGCTTTCCTGGATGAAAAAGAAGATGATATGTCCAGACTCTATTGTAGTCTCATCCCAGTTCATATATCCTATTGAGTAGGAATTTCTGAAAATATAACTACAAAGTGATGTAGATGGACAACTTGGTGTATATTGTATAATACATTTTGCAATATATCTTTTAACTTTAACAAAGACTTATATGAGATTTATACATTTACAAGTTGTATAAGCTCAAAGGATCCGTGTTCGTCCACGGAAAGGTGTACAAGCTTGGCATTGTAATCGTCAAGAACCCTAAAAAATATGGTTTTGAGACCTCGATCGTGCCGTGTTGTGCCGTCATGCAACCCGGCTCGTTGTGTTGTCAAACAAAGAGACTTGCGAGGACGGGAGCAAGAATGTTTTTTGGGATTCGATCCATGCAAGCGAGGCCGCGAACTCTGTATCTGCGATTGGCAAAAAAAATCCAGACCTTGGTACTCATCTAGGCAATAGCATTGATACACTCATCCTGTCTTGCAGCCAACCTCATGTACTGTGCTATCATAATTTAGAGAGAAAAAAAATCAATTTTTTAAAGAGAAAAAAATATTATACTGTATTTTAATATATACTTCATTTCGCATAGTATGTATATCAATGAAAAACTGTAAATTTTTTTTAAAAAAATGAAAACCGATCTGGACTGTGAATGGGCGGTAATGGGGGCTGGACATGTCATTTTACTTTCCATTAGGGAAGCTTTAGAATGTGGCTGTCTTTTTTTTGGAAAAAATTCAAATAACCCCCTTATAAACAATCTGAAATCCATATAACCCTCTGTCTTTTTCTGAAGTCTATATAACCATCTGAAAACACCTATGTAAATCCAAATAGCGAGTTATATTTTCATTGACAAATGAGGAATTATATGTGAATATCCGTTTGGTTAACCTTGAATGTGTTAAAAATGTAAAAAATTATCTATAAATAACACTTTTACCCTTATGAATAGATTTTAAATCTCTATTTGGATTTTGAAGGATAAAATCATCATTTACATATATATTTTTTTCTTTTTAACAAATTATATGAAGTTTAGAGGATCAGGTTTGGACCTAGACCCAGACCTGTTGTCATGCCTATCTATGTCATACAGGAGTCCGGATCCAGTCAGTGCCGAGTTCGGTTAGTTCGGTCAGTACCGAACTGCACCACTTATAAATCGAACTGCACAACAAATTGTTGGGTATATTTTTTACTCTCTTATTAGATACTGATGATACTTAGGAATTCATATTTTCTCCAATAGTTGATTGAATTCAATAAGAGAGTAAAAAAATATACCCAACAATTAATTATGCAGTTCGATTTATAAGTGGTGCAGTTCGATTGCACGTAGTGCAGTTCGGTACTGACTGAACTGATCGAAGTCAAGCACGGACCGATCCGGTCCCGTCATACAGAAGCAATAACTAGTGTAACGGGGTGCTACGGCCTGCTAGCCCACAGGGACGGAGTGTTCGAAGAGTACCCCCTTTGTAATCTCCGCCCTTTTCACATCATTCCAACTCATACTCACAATCCTCTCTCTCTCTATATATATATATCTATTCATCCGTCCGTGTGTGTGTTTGTGTGATTGTTTTCCATTCTTGCAATGGCGGATGTGATGAGCAAGTGCAACAGCTTCTTGTTGAAGACGTCTTCTTCTACTTTCTCGACAAAGAGTGGGTCTTTGAAATCTGAATTCAGTGGTCGTAAGCTTGTGATCGGAGGAGTCTATCCGAGTGGGAGACCCATCACGCCCAGTCATCACCGTCGGCCTTTGTTCGTACAGGTTTCATCCCTCCTTCATTTATTGGGTTTGATTTGAATGTCTAACTATTTTTTTGGTTGGGAGTATAAAGAGGTGAGATTTATTTGATTGGGTGTTGTTTGGATGCGGGTTTTGGTTTCTTGGCTTGATTGGAGTTTGGGAGCTTCGGTTTTATGAGGAATTATGATTTTTTTTTTTTTGAGGATGTTGAGATGCTTTATGATCTCATTTAGTTTGTTCTTTTAGTAATCTGTGATGATTATGTATTTTGGTTTTGTTTTGTTTGGTTAATTTTGGGGTTTTTTATGGCGATTATAGATATTGTTATTGAGTATATTTTCATTTGGGTTTTTTCAATTACTTCATGGATTAGTTTTCGGGCTTTTGATTGTTTCTTTTGCAGCTCACGTTTTATGTGCGAATTTAGTTTCAATAATGCAAATCTGAGTTTGTTTGGGCATTCATTTTGTTATTGCAACTGCAGATGAGAAGCTCTGGTCCTGGTACTGATATAAAAGCAAGAGATGGTGATCTTGATAAGAGTAAAAAATACAGAGATTTATGGGTCCAATGCGAAAATTGTTATGGATTGAACTACAAAAAGAATTTCAAGTTGAAAATGAATATCTGTGAACACTGTGGGCATCATTTGAAGATGAGTAGTTCAGAGAGGATTGAGCTGTTGATTGATCCGGGCACTTGGGATCCGATGGATGAAGACATGGTATCTGTTGACCCCATTGGGTTTCATTCGGAGGATGAACCTTATAGAGATCGCTACGATGCTTATCAGAGAAAGACAGGTCTGACAGAAGCTGTTCAAACAGGAACAGGTCAAATAAATGGTGTTCCAGTAGGGATTGGGGTTATGGATTTTCAGTTCATGGGAGGTAGTATGGGATCTGTGGTAGGCGAGAAAATCACCCGTCTGATCGAGTGTGCCGCTGAACGATCCCTACCCCTTATTCTGGTGTGTGCTTCTGGAGGAGCACGCATGCAAGAGGGAAGTTTGAGCTTGATGCAAATGGCTAAGATATCTGGAGCTTTACATGATTACCAATCAAATAAGAAGTTGTTTTATGTGGCGGTCCTTACTTCTCCAACAACTGGTGGAGTGACAGCTAGTTTTGCCATGTTAGGAGATATCAATGTTGCTGAACCTAATGCGTACATTGCTTTTGCGGGTAAGAGAGTGATTGAACAAACGTTGAATAAGACAGTACCTGACGGTTCCCAGTCGTCCGAGTATTTGTTCCAGAATGGATTGTTGGATTTAATCGTACCACGTCATATTCTAAAAGGTGTTCTGAGTGAGTTACTTCAGCTCCATGGTTTCCTCCCCGCCCAGGTGCCTTTTGAGCAGCATACGCCTAACTCCTTCTCCATGGCTGAAGAAGAGCAAGGGAGTGGCAGAGAAGATGATGGGAAAGAAGAAGATTACAATTCTGAGCCTGAGGTCAGTTTCTTTATGTTCTCTTTCTCCTTTTTTTGGTTAAAAAGTTGTTTGTTGGAGTACCATTATACTACCGTATCAGATCCGCCTCGAGTTGTATGTTGTAGAAATGGTTTACTAAATTAGCTACATATGGTGTCATGCTCACTTGATCTGGACTAGCATGAAATGCATAATATCGTGGCATTATATTACAGAAATTTGGTTTAACGGAAAGGCATTCAATAAAATTCAACAGAATATATCACATTCATGTTACGTCTTGCTTTGGTTTGTGGTTCATTTATGTTTAATCACTTATGATTTGGTTTGCAGTGATGTTTTTTTTTTGTTTAATCAGGTTCATTTGCATGTGATCACAGCTGACATTTTTTTTCAACGAGAACACAGGATCATCATATTATTAATATAATGATGCTCCTCAAAAATGGAGATGAGGGATCTCCAAGGAAACACAAAAGCTAAGGAAAAAAAAGAAGAAAATAACAAAAAGTAAAGCAAAAAAAAAAAAGAGAGAGCAAAGCTAGGAAGGAACCCCCTCCCAATTTCCCAACCCAATTACATGATTATGACACTCTCCACCCTTCTGCCATGATATTTGCCTGCGATTTCTCCTCAAGGATAGTTACCCAAGCTCAAAGATGCCGTGATTGACAACCAATTTTTTTTTCACATAAAACGTTTTCTTTTGAAGATTACACACCAACCAAATGTTCCCACAAATTGCATGAGCAATCAGCACTTGAAATTTATCATTATTGCTTCTATCATACATTTTCGTCCTCTTTCTAAACCAGTCCCACATCTCATCAATGTCATTGAAATCACTACTCATTTGAAGGGCCATGAACCTTATACCAATTATTGACACTAAGAGGGCACGTATATAATATGCGGTCTGTAGTCTCGGTGTTTTCTTCAGAAATTCCACGAGCATTGTTTCCATTATTTGCCCACTTCAATCAGGTCTCCTTAGTAAGGATCTTATTGAGTTTAAAATGCCACACGAAGCAATGGATTTTTTTAAAGGAGAAATGACTCCCCAAATTTGAAATGCATGACGAGCCAAAAATTTCGCGAGAGCAGTTCTTATTTAGCCTCCCATATAGTGATTTCACGGAGAAACCCACCTTATGTTTTCCAAAGGACCATGTCATATTCTTCTAGGTCCAAATTAACCTCTTGTAGTGAAGTCAAAAGTGATGCAATGCCCTCCATTTATTCTTCCTTTAGGTTTCACCGAAGCCTTGGGCACCACATGATCTCTCTAGCCCCACAAGTGAAGGAATCACAATCATGTCGTCGTTTTTCAAAGCTACTTGATAGATGTTAGGAAAAAGTGAAGTTGGGGATGAGCCATTAATCCAATTATTCTTCCAAAAATTGACCGCAACTTCATTTTCAAGTAGAAATTGAAATTATTCCTTCAAGCTTTTGGACATTTCTAAGTATATTCTTCCACATTGCCAATGTCCAACGTCTTTGTTTGGCTTAAGATTCAATATACTACATCCAACATTTTATAGTATTTTAATATAGTATGGGTTCTACTCTACTTTCTTTTCTATATTTTATCTTGGAGATCCCTCATATCCTTGGTATGGTTTTTATTTTGTTTTGCTGGGTGTTTAATCTAATTAATACTTGGGTGCTGAGTTCCTCCATTTCACTTAAGAAAAGTAAAATTTAACCATAGAGTTCTTATACATTGAAGGAGGAGAAAAAACAAGGTAATCAATCTTTATAGGATGGTTTGCAAAAGGCTTATGTACTATGGATATCTCTGAAATACCCACACAGTATTGATACTGATCTCTGAGGGGAAGGGTATTCGTTAATATTAGAGTGATTTTTAAATTTTCAGAAGGATTTCCAATTTAACTTATAGTTTTTTAATTTGTTAAAATAATTTCTAGAGAAAGATAGCAGGCTTCTCTTGGTATCAATGTTTTGCAAGTACAAAAACTTAAGAAAAACCAACAGATCTGAGGGTCCTTGATCTGATGTCTATGTAATTCATATTATGATGTCTGGAAAGGCAACTCAAGTTACTTTTTTTCTTATACAATTTTTCTCTTTTCGAGTCTTTGTTGCTTCTCCTTTATTCAGTCTTCTTTAGATGAATTGAGATATTGGGGAAACCATTAAGAAAATAGCTAAATATAAGAATGAAGTGCACAAGAATTGTAGATGTAGTTTTTTTGGCCTTTTCACCCGAGTCCAAAGATGTGTTCATCTTTTTTCTTCTTTTTGTTAGAAAATGTTTTGAACCTGAATTGCGAGGATTTGAACATGGGACTTGGGTTGAGGCTAACTTAATCAGGTGATAGTGGATCTTTAGACTAAGCTTGGTGATCAAGCGACGATGAATCCAATACCAACTCATTCTGTCACTCCATAACGGCTGCTATAATAGCATCAAGGCTCATGAGGCATATTTAGTTAATCCTATGAATAAATATAAATTTTTATCTTTTAAAAAGCCTGCACATTGGCACAGATTACTTGTGCATGCTTTCAATTATAATGGATGGATTTAAGAAATTGCAGCAATAGACAATATATATATTGCTTGATACTTTGATGTCATGTGTTCATCTTTTCCATTAAGATTCCGAACCTTAAAAGAATCCCTTGGAAAACTAATATGCGACGATTGCATAGAACTTTGACAACTTAGGTTATGGTTATGAAGATTTACAATTACGTACTAGAGTTCCTTTTTTGTTCTATGTTGAGTTCTGAATATCAATATGTTGTTTGATACTTTGTGTCATGTATGCATCTTTTCCATTAATGTTCTGAACCTTATATGAATACATTGGAAAACTAAAATGTGAGGATTGTGTAAAACATTGATAACTTGTTATGAATATGAAGATTTGAAACTACATATTATAGTTCTTTTTTTTGTGCTACATTGAATTCTGAATATCAATAAATCTGAGAATTAAAATGGATAAATAGCTCCAAAACTTTTCTCTGGTAACCAGTTAACAAACCTGGTTGTTTGTTGCTTTTCCATTGGTAAATTTGTGGCAGGTGTGTTAAATAACATTTAATTTTCATCATCATCTTTTTTTTTCCCGTAAGATTACAAAGCTTAATTTTTTTTTTGGTAAGTATTTTTCCTGGTTAAATCTTCCCTATCAGCAGGGGACAAGATTCGAACCCAGGTCCCCTCACTAAGGAGGGGGTAGGGGTATCCGTACCATCCTACCAAGAGAAAGTTAGGTTTAAAGTTATTTAAATTTTCTTGTAATTTTTAGACAATGAACTTTCAGTTGGAAACTCTGTTTTCTGGTTGATTTGGTTTGCAGTTGATGTTATCATGTTTAATCAAATAACAAGTATCAGGTGATTTTCATATGAAGTTGAACCACAATAACTCATGTACAGGGTTTTGAATGAAGATTAACCCCATTACCACTCTCTGAATTAGTCCACAAACTTGCAGGTGTATCTCCAGGAGCAGACAGAAGAGTGGATCTACAGGATGATCCATGAGACATGAGAGACCTTATAAGGGTGTCTATCTAAATACAATTGATACGAATTGTGGAGATGGATGCCGAATATGGTGACGAAGCATGACATATTTTTTTAAAATTTGATTGTATTCACTTTCCTACTAATCTCTGAGAGGAGTAGGTTTAAGAATTTGCAGCAATAAGTACATTGTTTGATTTCCTGTATGGCTATATGCATTGTTTGCATTACTATTTTGAACAGTTTATGAATACTTGTGAGAATACTTGTAAGGTAGTTTACAAGTAATTCTAAATATATATGCTTCTTTTTTTGTTGATTTTATGTCTTCCAAAATGTTAAATAATATTTCTTTTAATTTTGGACATTTATTTAGACTTTTTTTTTGCATTTTTTGTTTTCTCCTGGAGATTACAAAAATGCTGGTTTTATTGTCTAAGGGGGCATTTGGCAACATTTTAATAAAATGATTATGCTTTTAATTAAGCAGGAAGCGTAAACGTGTTACCAAACACATTTTAGGAAGTAGGCTAAATAAAAAAGTTATTTACAATTTTTAGTACAAAACTGTTGTTTTTTAAAACGTGCAGAAAATGCGTTTTATATAAATTAAGTTTATTAACTTCATACATAATCTTATTTTTTAAATGTATTTTTAAACACTACATAAATATTCAGGTATATAGAAATTCACAAATCATGTATGAACTTTTGAATAATCTGAGGGATCCGTTGTCAATTATACAGGGACTAAGAACATCGTAATTTTGAAACCAATAATAATAAAAAAAATCGAATTTGAATTATCGACCTGTTTATTTACCTTATCTGGGAAAACCCAATACTGACCATGTTCTCCTCAAATATTCTCCAGACATTTTCATTTTTTACACATTCAGTGTTATTACATGCAGTCCACACAAACAATTTATATAACTCTATAGTTCATATATGATATATCTTCATTCCCATCTAGAGTGTTATTTTTTCTAAAAAATTTTGTGCTAATAATTGATCCTTCCAATGTCAAATGGACATATACCCAAGGTATACTGATTTATAAAAATTAAAACATTTTTGAACTGTCGCAATATATACTTATATATAAAAATAAAAAAAACTATATACTCCAATAAATTGCATTGATTCATTTATAAAAAAATATGAATTTTTTTAAGGAGAATACCACGTTAATGTGAGCATACGACACTATCAAAATATATGTAACTAGAAGAAAGATTAATTCTTTTTTTTATTATGTATACTATTTAAAAAAAAAGATAATATTGGGGCAATCCTAATATTAAAAAAATAGTGTAGTAATCTTTACAAGTTTTAATTAAAAAAAAATAGCAAATCTCATCTAATTGAATTTATATTTTGATAAAAAATGTATATCGCTTCTCGGAGATAACGATAAGAAAGTAAAACATTTAAAAAAAAAAAAACCATTTTCTATAAATAAATAAAAAATAATACCCAATGGCAACGTCACACGGGCCTTGGGATTTAAGTTTCCAAGCCTCAGTTGCTTGTTCACCAAGTGGGAAACCCTCCCGTCTCCCTATTATAATATTAACGATGACAATACCCAAGAAAGACTCACACCACCTCTCTCTCTCCCTCTCTCCCTCCCTCTAAATCTAGATCATGGTTCATTGTTTCTATTGAAAGGATCTGATTGTTTTGTCCGCCCTATATAATCCTTGTTTGGGTCAGGTACATATTCATTGCCTCTCTTTTTGCTTGAAATCTTGATTAGGTTTTTTTTAAGTATCAACTTTGCATACTATTTTAGATTGTTATGGGATTCCAATTTTCGCAATTTTTGGTTTTTTTTTTGTTTTTCTAAGAGTAATGTTACAGGCAGTCTTTTTTACAGTCTCAAATGCAGGCCATTATATAGAATTCATGGGGGATTGGGGCATCTTGTGGCAGGGAGAATGAATCTATTGACCAATATATGTAACTAAGTAAAATTTGAGTACGAGGGTCTAATTGAAATCACGTTTCAAGGACACTCAAGTCCCGTGACAGTGCCCGGTAAACCTTTTGCAGATCAATGGTAACAATAGATTGGTAGGTTCATCTTATTGTCAATGACTTAGGGCTCGTGTGGAACTGAGTTCCAAACCTTTTTCAAAAAGTGACACCACTTTGAAACGCAGGGAATTTAATGAATAAACCGCAGAAAACGCCACGTTTGTCAAAAAAATCTTTGGATTCGCGTTTGCCATTTCCACCACAGAATCCGTCCAAATGTGGATCCAAACGGAGCCTTGGCGAGCATATGTGCAATTTGGAAGGAATTGTTGGGGTAATTCTTCAAATCGTGCTACAAGCACTAGCTTTATGTCAAGAAGGTGCGTCGAATGTTGAGAAATTAGGTGAGGTGTTTGTGAGTGGGGCGTAGAGGGAGATTCGATGATCTTGTTTAGAACGTATATTCTTGTATACTTTGTTGGGTGTATATGTGTGTGAAGTTCGGATTGAGTATGCTTGTTACGATGGACATGTCATAATTGTAAATTTTAGCCTACCGTGGATGTGTTTTTTGTGATGTTTTTTTATTAGTTGAACCACACCCACTTCAGAAAAAGAAGAAGATAGAATAGGGATTCTTAAATATAAGAAACGTGTCATTGTTTACAATGTGTATGATCTATATCATGCCTATGTATTTCTCTGATTTTGCACTATGCAATCTGTTATTGATATTTGTATTTTCACAACTGTTTTTGTACATAAGATTTGATTAACTTGTATTTATTTACAGATTTTTTTTGGCATACTGAATACTGAATGGATGTGTTGGCATTGTAAGCCTCCTATAGTTGTTACACCCAGCAACCTTGTATCCATATCAGGTTATATCTCTCTATATACCATAACTGAGTTTATGTTTCTACTGTAACCTCATTTAACCCATTTTGTTTTCCTACTCGGTGAGAGAATTACTGTTAGATGTTTTCTGACATTGTGTTAGTGATCATATAGAAGATGCATGTTGGTGTGCAAGATGGTTACAGTGTAGCAAATTGCACCACCCAAGTACAGTAAAATGGATATAAGAATAAAGGAATGTTCTTTAAATAAAAGCTAAAAGAAGGCTTATGTGAGCATGATGTTGGACTGGCAGGCTAAATGTAAAGTTCCTGTATTTTTTTATTTCTCCCCCCCCCTCAAGTACTGGTGTTGTCAACAAGCAACACTGATCATGGAAAAGGTGGTTGGGCCTATTGCATTAGAGACAAGTTTTTGATATACAATTGAAAAAAAAGTAAAAAACACTGTTCAAGAAAAAGGATTTTGAGATATATGGATTAGAAAATATTTCCTTTCATATATTCTCAATAAAAGAGTAAAATACAGTAATAAATAGCCATGTGTTTGACATGTGATGTTTGCATTGAGCTTTCTAACAGAATAATTGATGTTGTGTACTTCTTTGATTATAAGAAGATATAGAAATCAGGACAAAGGAGTATATTGTTGTCTACCTCTGGAAAGGCTCTGCGTGTTCAAGTAATGATGCTGATATTTGTTGTTGCTTCGATGTTTATTTGATTAGATGGATTTCTTTGAATGTGGAAAGTCCCCAAGCTTATTATAGTGTTTCATAATACAGTGAAGAGTAGAACTAGTCTAGTGAAAAATTCCAATGTTGGATTTCTTTTTGTTTGCATCATGAATGCTCTCAAATGTTGTTGTTGGTGATAATTTTAATGTGCTCCACTCTTTCTTCTTCTGAGATCAAGAAGGTAGGTTGACTTTCTTTTGTCTTTTCATTGTTATATTGTGATTACAGGTTCTATCGGAAATGGGGATATTCAGGAGTAGTTTCCCTTTTCTTGTGGGAACTGGTTTTGGCATATACATTGCTCAGAACTATGATGTCCCAAACATAAAGAGGCTCGCCAATACATATGTGTTCATGGCCAAGCACATTGAGGAAACTTACAGGAAGCCAAAGAACAAAGACGAAGATTGATCACTAGAATATGGTATACATTGGGAACCATGACATTAGATATTCTGTCGTTCGTTCGTGGTGATCTTAGTTTGATATTATAGCTGAAATTTAATAAAATATGTAGTCATTTTTGTCAGTACAATAATTACTTTGTGGGATTCCATTTATAGATTACTATATGAGTCTATCCAAGATGAAAGATGTAGTTATGATGCTTAGCTGGTTTTTTAATTAGTAATATGCGTAGTTGAAGCATTCCCAGCAGCCCAATCATGGTATTGAATTTAAGATCATTTCTTCGTCCTTTGTTTCATCAAATTACATGAATTCTACACATAGATGACGCTTTTGAAAGATTTCATTCTAATGAGGTCTTGCCAAAGAATGTTTGATGGTATGAAGTATTCACTGTTCAGGTACTCCTTGTTTATGCCTGATGTTATTTTGCATGATTAGGTATCTTGAATTTCAATTTGTTTCTCAATCCAATAAAGCAGAACTACAAATCCAATTAGGTGAAGAAATTGGACCACTGGTTCCTAAACTGGAATACATACTTCCAGCCCTACCTATAAGATGTGGATCATTGGTTTTGTCAACTTTTTCAATTTGCCTTTCTAGCCTCAATTTTTTGTTCTTCATGATCTCTGAATATGTTCTTGTTGTTGCCTCTCTTAAGACATGTTAAGATCTGTGTTTGAGTAGATTTTATTTTAGAAAAACTAAAAATTTTCAGACATGAATCCAAATATATTTTTAACCTTTAGTTTTTCAAATCACCATTTTTTTTTTTAGACAAACAATTCTTGCAATTGAAAAGGTGATGAAATTCTAAAATTCTAAAGCGTGAGTTTGAAACATAAAATTATAAAAATCTCAACATTTGAATCGCACATCCACGCAGTTTGTCAAGGCAGTTCATATTGGAATCAATTGACTTGGCAGGTGGTGCAATTAAAGGGGCTGGCAATTCATATTGTGATCCATCTAAACGACATCACGTGAAAGTATTTTTAAAGAAAACAACAGTGGAAATCATTTTGTTCCTTAAAAAATTTGACAAATGCAAAATAAAATTAGTGGGATTATAAATTAACCTAAAACCAAACAAATCCTCATATTCATGTAAAATAAATCTTCATATGCTAAATAAAGGGATCCAAATCCAAATCCTGAAATGGAGTTGACTGGAGATAAACCGTTGGTGGCTCAATCTCTAGTTGTCCCATCATATAATTATTCTCAAAAATATCATAATTGCAATTGGCAGTTTAAAAGTAGCAAATCAATTCTCTCTCATCAGTTCATTTTTACCAAAAAAAAATCCTCTCATCAGTTCATGATTTATAAATGAAAAAAAACAACAGATATACTCATCTTTTTGCTGCCGGTTTTACAATGTCATACCGTATAATAGAAAAATACACCGGTGTGTTTTCATATAACAGCATGTATTTCAATAAGAGAGTATATGATTTTAAAACAAAGGGGGGGGGGGGGGTGTTGCAAATGGAGCTTAACGTATCATTTTCCATGGAAAACAAAAGATGTCTCATCCCCCAAATACATCATCTTTATAAACCAAGAAACCTTCAAAACATAAAACTTTCCCCGTGAAAATTAGACATCAAATTTTTATCAGGACCCTTTTCAATAATGTTGCTATCCATACAAGTGGTTCTCCAGCATGAAAGGATCAAATTCGGTAGAAAAGCCTGATATTGATGAAATACCTAGTTCACTAATGACACAATATTTTATCTGGATAATCCTTGCCATAAATCCGAGTCTCTGTTAGTAAATAAATATTTGTCGACAAAATCAACACTGAAATTTAGATCAACAGCCAGGTACATAATACCTTTATCAGCTTTGAGGTTTTAATTTCCAACATCATATGGAAACCATCACAAAGGTATTATTCCCTGTCAGAAATGAGAGTAAAATAATCTTAAAGAATCTGTTCAGTTTACCCAAAAAGAAGAAGAAAGAATATTGTTCAAATGACAATAAGTTTAACCATAAGTTAACATGAACGCTTAACCATAAGATTTAAAAGTTTAACCACAGACCAATGCCTTGATGGCTGTGAGGAATAGTGAGCAAAATTCTAAGACTATATTTGGAAGTTCATTCCAATTTCAGAAAAGAACCCGGGCGGTGATAGGAGAGTTGAGACAAAAACCCCTGTTCTTCATATTGTAGGCATTCATTGCCTCGATGCTTGTCCGGAATCCAACGATCGCTGCTTTCATAGTCGGAGGTCTTCCCCTGCATAATTCAGAGATTTTCAGATACAGTACTGTGGGCACCACAGTGAATTTTGCTATGCACAAAAAATAAAATAACTTATTTACCTCAATGAAATGTTCATGTTGGACGCATTGTAGCTGAAACCAGACAGGTAGCGTTCTATATCATCTTGCATAGCATTTAGAGGAAATCCTTGAAATATAACCTGTAAAAGGAATGTATATGGTTTAAGAGGCATACTGTTCAGATAATATTACATCTGTATGTATGTGAACATCAAAGAATACATCAATATACTATATGCTTCACCATTCCATCATGTCTTGAAGAGTAATCTTACATGAGCTCTAGTAGTAAACTTGAAAGGTCAAGATGGATGGATTTACTGTTACCATTAAAGCACATAGTTTGTAGCTATTTAGCAGATGAATTGCCATATCAAAATAGCATGGATTTTTTTTTCTTTCATTGGAACATGGAAATTAAGTGGGACATGTCGGTATTGAATACACTGTGTATGGAATGCAGGGTTCATGATGGGGGTTCAGATAGACAAAATCTTGTATGGTCAACAAGGAAAATTATTTCACCTATTTCCATGTTGTTAACAGCAACATTATCCAGATTTATACCATCAGTATGACAAAAAAAAAGGGAACTGGAAAGAAGTTCATGAAGATCATGTTACAGACAAATTGTTTTCAATACCAACTCGAGGATCCAATTTGCAATTCCTTGAAATGTGGATATGGGTATCTGATGTAACACGATCATGAACCATTCGATCAATGTTGAGGACCACCAAATGGAAGATTAGGATGATTTGCACTTCTTAGTATTTTAGTTTTGTTTGTTAGATTTATCATATTTTTCTGGATAATTAGAATTACTTAATATTTCGATATTATTCAGATATGATTTTATTTAAGATGTGAATTTTAATTTGAATTTAGTTGGGATTTGAGAGATTTGTTGAGATCCTAGTTTGTTAAGGGTTCTCTGTTCTATAAATAGACTTGTAATCATATAATTAATTAAGTTTTGATTGTTAGAATTTATTACTTTCCTTCGTTTTGTTATTCGTGGTGAATATCAATTACGTAGAGTTCCATTATCTAATATTTCTTCAAGAAATCCCTGGCATTCTTCCTGAAGAATCAACATCGTCATTGGAGCATGCAGATTTCGTATCATTGATTGGATTTGCAGAAGAGTGTGACCCCACGCTACATCAGTTGGTATCAGGTGGTGACCCCAATGCAGATTTCATATCATTGCTCTGATACCAACTGATGTAGCATGGGGCCATGCTCTTCTGCGGATCCGATCAATAATACGAAATCTGCAGGCTCCAACGACGTTATTTATTCTTTAGGAAGCATGCCAGGACGGTGGGCTTCAACAATCTCTTGATTTCTTGAAGAAATACCAGATGATGGAACTCTGTGTAATTGATATTCACCACGAATAACAAAACAAAGGAAAATAATAAATTCTAATAATCAAAACTCAATTAATTATGTGATTACAAGCCTAGAGAATTCTTAATAAACTAGGATCTCAACAAATCTCTCAAATCACAATTAAATCCTAACTAAATCTAAATTCAAATTAAAATTCACATCCTAAATAAAAACAGAAAATCATATCTGAATAATATCTAAATATTAAGTAATCCTCATTATCCAGAAAAGATATGATAAATCTAACAAACAAAATAAAATACTAAGAAGTGCAAATCATCTCAATCCTCCATTTGGTGGTCCTCAACATTGATCGAATGATCCATGATCGTGCTACATCAGTATCATAGAGGAAGAAGAATCATATCACAGCAGGCTCAGCAGCTTATTAAAACCATCTTCCTATAAAAACTTGACCAGGACAAGCCTTTTGGAAAATATTTCGTGCTGTACATCTAACAATAAATCTTGAGGAACTGTCTGACTCCTTGTCCATAACTAAGTGAATAGGTGGTTATGCTTTCCCTTTCATACCAGGTGTCATATTTTTAATTAAGAGTCCATTAGACTGGTGATAGAGAGGTAAATACCTTCAACCAGTGATAAAACACACCAGGGTGGTTGGTATTGTCTTCTCTAAGGAAGATGTGGGGGTTCTTTTACTTCACCATGCAGTGGATCCATGCATGATGAAGGGCCTGACTTACAGTGGAGTTTCATTTTCGGACTTTAACAAACTGGAAAGAATCAAGTAGGCTTTAGAGTTCATCACAATATAAAGGGACTCTATATGAAGGGCAACGTAATATAACTATAAAAAAAGGGTAGGGATGATAAAAGAATTGCAAATCTAATCTTGTGAATTGTTAAATCATCTCCTAACCGAACATTAATTTTTAAAGATCGCAACATTCATAAATTTTCTCAGACCCCACTGCACTCACGGAAGGCTGTTCAAAGATGGGTTTGTTTTGGAGGAAAGTATGTTTGCACAAGTGCACAAACACACTCATTAAGGTGTGTTGTCCCAATGTAAATGGTATTCTGGACCATTTGCAATGTGGCATGAGGAATGGAGAATACTAGTGTATAAAAGATAAAATAATAAAGTGCCCAGAAATCTAGCACAAAAAATCACCCGATTTAGTAATCTGAAACTAACTATCAGCAGTTTCAACCTGAAAAAAAGAATCTCTATGCATCATAGGTGTGAGAAAGTTTGATATTCACAAAAGTCAGAAACAAAGTTCTGACTATTTAATAAGAGCAGGAACTTGACAAGGAGAATTACTTACTGATCTTCCATCATAGGATTTTAAACGATCCCACACGTCATGAGGAACCTGATGTAGGTTATAAAAACATATAATTAGTAATCATTAGTGAAAGTTTCACTAAAACATGGTAATGCTGGAACATAAAAGAAATAGAAAAGAGGATAAGTATTGTCTCTTTTGGATCTTAGATTGACCAAAATATCATGATCATGAAATAATTTCATCTAACCATTTTAATGTATCTTTTGTTATTGAAATCATGATTCATAAACATTCTCAACTCTTCCACAGTATCGTTATTATGAAGAGTTACTAGACGGAGAACCATGAAGATATATCATGTTATCAGAACTACACCATGTAGCTCCTTTTCCTTTCTTCTTGTGCCCCAAGAACACACTTATACTCTTCTTTTCATTTCTTCTCTATAAAGGTCAAGAAATACTGGACAGCATGCTATCAGAACTATACCATTAGATTTTTTTCTCTTCCTTCACATTTATGTTTTATATAAAAAATTAAAAGGAGTCTAAAAACTCCATACCCTTACATGGTACATATAAGTGTGAATAATGATCAAACAGAAAAACATGCAACTGTAAAAAGGAACTCAGAAACTGTTGAACATGAATTGAGGACTCAAGTTCAATATTCCAACCTCACATTTATATAAAATATGGACTCCGCCAGTCCGCCTTGTACATAAAATATCCATCAACCCATGTGCTCAGTTTCTTAGGCTCATAAACTGCAAAGTTCTAGTTGTATCAATGAAGAAACTTTGAGAAAGAAATCATTGCAAGCTTGAGAAAACAAACAGAATTTGGAAGGGAATGTCGAAGAAAGAACAAGGGTTCACCATTATAATTTATCTATGTACAATCTCTATATCACATTCAACAGTTTTGATTAATTTCATGATGCGTTGGCTTTGGTTGTCCGATACGCATCATGAACTGCATTGCTCAGCCAACATCAAGACATATTGCATTTCATTTAGGGACCCTATGTCCCTATGGAACGTGGAGACAGTGACACATGGACATAGACACGACATGATATGGACAGTGTCAAAGCAAATCTTGAAAAAAGCTAGGACACTTAACACAACACAGCCACGTTAATAAATATTATATTATTTAAAAAAAAGAGCGCACATCCATAAAAAGTTGATATAACTTCATTAAGATTTTAACATCATTTGTGAACATAAACTTTTTATCACAAAAGTCATAAAGTTGTCTTAGCATAAGTGTCCATACGCATGTCCATTCCAATGCATGCCAGATACAGACACGGCATTCATTGATGTGAGCTTCCTAGATTTGGACCATTACTCTCCCCGGTTGGAATTTTCCAGGTCATCCACAATAATCATATTTTCATCGATATGCATTGGGAAAAAAATGGTTTACAGTACCTGATCTAGCTTATACAAACGTCCTTTCCTAGTAATTGTCCGGACAGCACTGCTAAAGTCAGACTGGGAACCAAATTGTAATATCCTACATAATACAAAGGACGAGTAGATATTATGATTTTTTACTACCAAAAATAATCATAAAATATGGGGGAAAAAAAGAATGAATCACCAAAAATAATGTTACAAATTTAGACTTTAGCATCAAGGAAACAAACTGAAAATCCGAGAATGGCCAACAAAGTAGCAAAAATAAAAGATAGTCAACAAATTTAAAATAAAAGATAGTCAACAAAAACTATGCATGTGTTCATTGGTTTTCTATCATTCATGTTTGGATCATTGATTTTCCATCATTTCATGCCTTATTCTCATGAGATCTAGGGTTCTTCATTATAACATGCATAATTTTTGCATAAACTAGGGTCTCAATGGTAGATCTTTGCATCCTCTCGGTTTTTATTGGTTTTGGTACTGTTTTATGGTTATTAAACTCATGGTATTAGTTTTTTGGATTTCGAATGGTGAATCATCATGTTTTCAGTGAATCATGTCTAGGGTTTCATGGATCTAGGGCTTTTACCTGCATACAGACCTCATTGTAGATGGATCTTGATTTCGTATTTGATTTTGTTCTCGGGTTTCAATGATCTTCATGAGAGTTTTCAGATTTTGAATAACTTAAGGTCAGATCCAATAGATCTAGGGCTTTTCCATTGATAGTATTATGTCGGTTTTACTCACTGGTTTTTTAGTTTTGAACTATTTTTAATTTATACAAGAGTTTTTCCATTTAAAATTCGGTTTCAAAAAGGGTCATTTAAGGGTTTAATGGGTAAGGGAAACGGCTTTATATGGGCATGGTGATGGGCCTCGGCCCAGTTGGAGGTCTACAGCCGTGGAGGCTCAGATATTGGTGCATATTATTGTGTTCCAGATGATCTATCGTTTGAGGCACAGTTGTTTCCAAGTGAGTTGGATTTGATTTTCAGTTTGTATTGCATATCTCATGTCTTTCTCGTTTTTTGTTCCCTACTTATATGTATTCCTGTTTCAAAATCATATGTTCATTCCATATTGTTATTTTCGAATATAACCATGCGTAGCATGATTTGATGATATTTCTAGCATGGGATGTTAGTGAGATATACACGTATTCAAAAGTATCTTGATTATGATTTCATGTACATTATATCGAAGAATCATTAATTAATATAATGAAATCATAAGCATGAGAACATGACATCCTCAATGATTGCCTTAACAGTGTGGGGCATTGCTTGGTCCAGGTGATCATTGGTTTAAATAACCTGGCATTAAAAAAATATTGGGGATCACACATCCACAATTACATATCATTGGAATTTCCTGGAACATGATCTTGTTAATTTAACAAGCAAATAAATGAAAAGGAAAGATCTAGATATGTAATTTAATATGTATCAGAGATGCAAGATAAGTGCAAGTTGGCCTAAAAGGGAAAAATTAAAACAAACATACATGGCAAATGGAGAATAACCCGGGTTGTAATCCACTTTGATGTGCTGAAGAGTCAAATTGCAGTCTTCAAAGTAATGAACAACATCAGTCTTCAACATATTTCTCCCAATTCCAGTCAGCCGTCCAATTACTGCATGACATGTAAGGATATGCACATCAAAACATTAAACGCACACAATTAAAAAAAAAAAAAACAAAGTAGAGCAATATAAAATGATGAATACAACAAAAATATTGCATTAATCATAATTTAGATAAAGATCAACATTTTATACCATGATTTGTTGAGATAGAATATATTGCTCAATTCTTCCTCACACTAAAAGTCTAAAACCTTTGTTAGTGGTAATATATTTACTTGATCTTCTAAACAGATCACAAGAATTAGTCATGTTGCTTGATGGAGTATTAAAATACTACATTTATCAAGAAAGTTATGTCTGAAAAGGTGGGCATTCACTACTTGCAACCCAGGTTTTTTTTTAAAAAAAAAAAAATTGGGATACCAGATTTATATAAAAAAAAATTGAAAAACAAAAGATCTAACCTAACATGAATGCCTAGATGGGGGGTTCTAATATTTTTTTCCAAGGTAACTATATAAATATTAGAAATTGAATAGGATCTTCCCTCTTAGTATGTAATTGTAACAGTTTAGATTGTAATTCATACATCTGATCCCCAACGCTTATTGGCCCCATTTCACTTGGGGATTATAAAAACAAAGCGATGGCACACAAGGATTGAGTTTGCATTAAATTTTGTAGACCATGAAATATATAGCTCATTGCATTGTAGATTGTAGTATGTATTTGAGGTACTTCATTCAGTGAAGTGCACAAGTCACGTGTGATACAAAACGCGCTACAAAACGGATTATGTCTAATATTTTCCATTCTCAATTCTTTCCCCTCTAAATCTATGGATGGTGAATATGATAAAACAGTCTCATCAACATTTTTTCATCAATCCACACAACTTGAAAAGGATACATCTAAAAGTCCAAATTTGAAGAGTAAAATTTTCATCATAGGAGTACTTGAATTTAAAAAAAAAGGATTTGAAGACATTAACAAACCCATTGAGCATATGTTCCCATTTCCTTTAATTTGATTCTATGTTTTTTTTTTTTTCACAAACCATAAACCAAGAAAGCATTCCATTCCAATCTACTTCAAAGCCTCAAAATGAACAAGTGAAAACCCTAATTTCCAATCATATGATACCATGGGACTGATGCTTCAAGAAGGGATCGATTGGGGTAGAAGACGAGGAGTCGTCCACCGTGTCTTGAGGGACGGTCGAGAAGCTCCTCGCATTGGAGGAGAGGATCGACGGGAGGAGGGTTTGGGTCGGGTCGCGACAGAAGTGGACCCTCGGCCTGGAGAGGAGGTTTCGGAGTAAACCCAGTTGCCTCGCCATTGTTGATGGGGTTTAGTTTGGGGACGGCGCAGATGGGAGAGATGGTTGGGTTTTAATGGTTTTTTTTTTAATATATTTATATATATATATTTTTGAGTGCTGATACACACATTCCTACTCCTTATGATAACGTAATATATGAAATATATATTGTACTATTATACAATATGGACATTATCATATTATAATATATGACCCAATTATTTTTTTTCTTTTTTACTATAAAAAAACTACATTAATGTATCTCAATATATATTTTATTTTATATAAGAACATGCATTTCAAAGTGAGTGTATGATTTAAAAAAAATGAAATGGATTGCAATAGAGGCTGTAATGAGGACTGCATGTACCAATGCCTCCTTGTACTTATGAAACAAATTGTGGGATTACTTATTAGTATCCTATCTATTATAATATTAACTGAAACTGATTAGTATCTTATCTATTATAACGTTATCTGTTTATCCTATTTTATTTTCATTTTTATATTACAGAGATTATGGAATAATTTGGTATTAACTAGTTTTATGCACGTGTTAATATATATGATATAACATTTTTATTATGAGGCCCCAACCATGTCTCATTAGGTGTCAATAGATTATTGGTTTTCTAATTGACTTTTACAAAAAGATAAAAAAACAAAATACAAAACTATCATTATTTAACTCACAAGGTTTCCATGTCAAAAGTTTACCGGTTCTTACTCTTGAAACATATCCAAAAAAAAAATTAACTTCCAAAACACATCCCAAAAAATTCTAACCATTTTTTATACACATTCACTACTTAAAAAAATCATTCTGACCGACCTACTCATCTTCCGCGACCGGCGTTACCACAACTGAATTCCTATCACTACCCTCTATCATATGCGAGGTGGTTCGGCTACATTTCCAGTCTTTCTCCGGACTCAACATTCACATCTTCTTTTAATTAATGTAATTGATTTTGAATGAAAATCGTTAAGATCAAATAAAAAGTCAGTTACATTTGTAAATGTAACTTAGTTTTAAAATATATTGCACAAAAAATTCAGTTACATTTATGAATGTAACTGACTTGTATTATATAAGCCATATAAACATCAGTTACATTTGTGAATGTAATCGTCGTTTATTATAAATTCATATAAATAAATTAATTATATTGTATAAATGTAACCAAATTTTACAAATAAAAGTCATAAATGTTCATATTAATTACGAATGTAACTTACTTTTGAAAAAAAATGAATATAACTTCAAAAAAGTATAAAAACGCAACTGACATTCAACCGTTATACAACCACGTGTCATAATAAAAAGTTGTGACATCAAATAAGCAAAATCACAACAAAAATCTTACCCTAACAATTTTTTTTTTTGAAATCAAATAAGCAAAAATCACAACAAAAAATCTTACCCAAATTTTTTCTTTCTTTCTTTTATGGCTATTTTTCCAAAAGATAGAGAGGCTTCCATGGCTTCTCCAAAAATCAAAACGGTTGAAAAACATCTAAAATAAACTTTGGATGTCCTTCTTCGATGTGTTCTTAAAGACAATGATAATTGAGGTGTTGATTTAATTATCAATAAATAATTCAATTGTGATAAAAAAAAGTCAATTGCATGTAAATCATAAACCATCCTATAATTGTGGTGAGAAGTTATCAAAAGTGATTTAAAGTTTAAAGGGCAAATTTAGTATTATCACACATGCCATCTCATGGGGCTTATATGTGGCCTATAAGATGGGGTTTGTGAATCATTTTCCTTTTATTATATATAGATAAAATAATCATAATAATATAAATCATAATAATATAAATGTGTTTAAGAAATATCTTAACTAAATGATCGAGTTTGTTATGAATTTAATTTGAAGAAATATATTATAACTATAAGATATGTATGAAAAGTTTGGAATAAAAATATATATTGCATCATCTCATTTATTAATACAATATTTATTTATCTAAAAGACTCCGTTTGAAAAATAAGATTTTGAATAAAGTGGTTTAAATAAACTTGATTATTCAAAAGCACATTTTCTGCGTTTTTAAAAAAATAAAATTTTTGTACTAAAAACTGTAAGTAACTTTTTAATTAAGTCTGCTTTTTAGAATACGTTTGGCAACACTTTTTAGTTTTTTTCTTAATTAAAAGCGAAATCACATTTTTTAAGTGACTAAACCATGCATTTTTATAAATCTATTTTTTTTATTTAAGGTTTTTGTAAAATTTAATAAAATAGATTTGGTGAATTTTTACTTTATCCTTTGACTTTAAAATTTTAAATAAAATATAAAAATGATGTTTCATAGTTTAAATTTTGTATTTTTTTCGCTCTTGGCCCTAGTCTACAACCAAAATTCAATATATATCTTTAGTCATTATCCAAAAAATTGTGGGTAAAATAAAAATATATTAAAAGGAACAAAGTTGAAAACCGTTTGTGTAGTTAGTGTAATAGATAGATACATCTATCCATAGCTGAGAGGATGTTTTTACCACTGTGTTGTGATTTAACTATAGTTAACCAAATTTAAACTTTTTGCCTACCTTTTAATAAAAAAAACTATAGTTAACCAAATTAGTTAATCCAAAATTCCTTAGCGCAGCTTTTCTTCTTTTTTTGAAAAATTATTATTATATTTTTTTTCAAACAATAAGAAGCGCAAGTATATATTGTACTATTTAGTGTATAAGCAACTGAGGGATCGCTTCTAGGTTGCAGATGGAGCTATAAAAATAGATTGTATGTAGCACTAAAAACAAAACATTTAAAAAATGACTCAAGTGAAAACTTGCCATTCAAAGAGAAACCTTTCTGTAGATTAATTTTCTGAGAATCACCATGATCCAGCTTTCAAGGCTTCACTAATACGAAAGTTTGACCTCTAATGCTTCCAAGTTAACAACAACAACAACAGATACTATACATGAACTTCCAAGCTCAAACTGGAAGAAAAATCCTCCACTGAAAGCATTGCAGTTTCGATAAAAGTTTCTGTCTATTCAGCGGTGAACACTTTGTCCTCTAACTGATAGGCTTTCGTGAAGAAGGATGGCCAACAGAAGTACGTCGACATGATGCTGCTGACAGTCGATGCGCCTATGAGCATGTTCATGACGACGATCTGCAGCTGTATGGCTTCTAGAGGTGAAGCCCCACCCATGATAAGACCAGTCATCGCACCGGGAAGAGATATCAGACCCACTGTTTTAGCATTGTCCAGGACTGGTGAGAGAGCGATTATCAGCGCCCTCTTCACCTGCTGAAGCGTCGCCTGGCGAGGCGTTGCACCCAGAGCTAGTGCTGTCTCCACCTACCAAGTCCAAAAGATCAGATCAGATGGTTTAACAGACTCTTACATCTGAACTACCAAATTTGACATTGAGTCACATTTTATGGCTTTTGGTGGTATAGATGATTACAAATTTCTATATTTGATGGTGAAATTTCTTTTTATACTGGCATCTTTTGAGGACTGTGTGCCTAAGATTGAATCCGAGCGAGTGTAAGACAGAGGAAAGTTAGTTAGCGCACATCACTTCACGAGAAAAATAACAGCTTGCACTGCAGTTAAATGACTATGCAAGGAATTGAAAAAAATAAACCATCTTATATGCCACAAACCCGATTTTTGAAATTTGATGATCTCCACACACAATGGTAGTTTCTCACTCTTAGCCATTTGTGAGATATTATTTTTCATATTTAAAACCATTAAACATAATTTATTACAGGGCAATATGCGACAATACATGCATTTGATAATTATGCCCAGCACAATTGTTTTAATACCTTCAACTACTTTTAAATTTGAACAAGAGAGTTGATATAGTTGGGTGTGTAGAATGTACCAGGTTCTTTTGGATCTTAATATCATCTCGGAGCTTTTTCATGGTGACACCAGTTACTGTCATTGCATTCCCCACCATCATTCCTGCGACAGGTATGATGTAACGTGGAGTAAAAGGGAATACGTTCAGCAAGACAAGCAATAACATTGTCACCGCGGTTCCAGCCAAAATGGATGCTCCAGCGACATACTTTCCTCTTGGGACGTGTTTGGCACGTTTCCCTGCCGTGTAGCCTGCTACAGATACCTGCAAAAATAGGTTGGAAATTATGGATTCACAAGCAGTCCAAGCAATATTGCATTGATGGTATATGTAAACGGATAACTACAACAGATTGTTATATTTACAGTCAACATGACCCCTTTTAAGATAGAACTAAGTGGATTTGAGTCAGAGTAGGAAACCACCCTCTTGCATGTAAGTAATGGACCCCAAAATGCTTTCCTTCTTGGGAGCGTGTCAAAAGATGTCATTTTTCAACTGAGTTCAATTGAACATCAGATCCTCAGACAACAAGTTACAAACTTGAATGGATAAGTCCTACTGAAAAATCACACCACGACATTGATGCTCCCCAACAGATGTTGCAAGTTTCCAATATACCACCTCATTGCGTACGAGAATATTGGGAGTTTCAATCACCAAGCAGTGATTAGTGATTTCAACCCTCCCGTGGTATGATCAAGCACTTCCTGTGCATACCTAGCTGATGTTGAGTAAACCCAATCAACATGTTACTCTTTCACACAATAAAGAAAATTTTGGGGTCTAGAGGACAGAGTGGTGAAACATGGTCAACACTCATGAGAACCCACACGAGTGTGCGTTCTCATTTTTGTTACGAAGCATTGGGATGTAAAATCTTACAAAATGGTGACGTACGGTCAGTCATTGAACATAAGAATTTATGTAAGTTCATCACTCATGGTCTGCATTTGCATGAAACCACCAGAGAAGTTTGAAAATTCTGATAAGAGAATTTACATAATACAAGAATAAAATGAGGATTCATGCATATCATCAATTACATTTAGTCAGAGTTCAAAACCATGGTGGTCCAAGAGACAATTTGGACCAATTCAAAATCCAAATTTAGGATTAAAAAGATGAAAAATATTCACCTTTTTTCCCCTCAAGAAGCCCATGATTGCGTTAGAATCAATAAAAAAATTCACTTATGGAGTATACTAATGTCATAGTTTGAAAGTAAGATGGCCAAAAACATAATGTGAAAGGTTCCATACAAGGTAAAAATTCCAATGAACAACCACTCTCCTCTTTTTGCCATCGTCATAAAACATCTAAACTTAGTGTCGGAGTCAGGAATTCAGAAGGGATTGAAAGAAGAAATAGAATAAGATAAAGTTCTACTTAGTCCCATTTTTAGCTCTGTTTTTCCATTCCAACAGGTAACAAAAGGTATATTACCATTTGCAAGGTAGTACGTAGATCCACATACCATCCAAATGAATGCATATACATGTTGGAGCAAGAATTTGGGCTAAAAGTAGGGCTAATTCCATCAACTCTCAATAGAAAAACTTTTGTATGAGAAATCGAAAGAGCTTTGTTTTACACCTATCTTCACATTTAGCCCTACTTTTAGCTCTACCAAAGTTAACTACTTTCATATGGAATTTTATTACATTCATATGAAGGTACATTCATTACTATATACTTTTCATATAAATTTATATACCCCAGAGGCTAACTATAGGGCTAAAAATGGGGTTCGACGGATCTGTACTCAAACTGAGACCACCCTTTTAACCCATTTGGATCATAGCAATTGTTCAAGTGAAACAAATATCAGAATATTCAAAACCAAAGGCAGTACTTTCCATCCTTCAAACAAGCTCTTCCAAGCAAGCAAAAATAACTTCCCTTTGACATAAGAAACACTTTGCATTACTAACTTTCCGAACAGACCCATACAAGAACTTCCCTTTGACAAAAGAAACACTTTGCACTACTAACTTTCCAAACAGACCCTTTAAAAAAAATGATAAATATATAAATAAATAAATAGATCAAATTATTATTCTTCTTCTTCTCATCATTTGGTAGTAGAAAAATCCAATCAATTTCTTTTTTCTTCTCTTCCCTTCCCTTCCATTGGGTTCAACATTCAAAATTTCAAGAACCCAAAACCAGATTTTTTAAAAATCAACTATTTATTCATCACAACAAAGACCAATCAAGGATCAAAAGAGAACCCACAGAAGATAGCCATGCATATAAATGTGTGTGTGCGTATAGGATAATGTTAAGTACATGCATACCTCCCCAATGCCGCCCAAATGTAGTCCGCACATGTTTCAATTTTTTTTAAATAATAAATTTCATCTAATGAGATATATTTTTTTGATAAAAAGTGTATGTCTCTCCATTTCGAATTGAATGGATCCATTTTTAGCAAGTTTTAAAAAATTAACGAGGTATATCACCTAAGGTAGGTGAGACATACCTTGCTGGATTGGTAACGTGAGACTGCATTCGGGGCTGTAAAAAAGACTCTGTGTAACATAGCCCATATATATACAAAGAGAGTTAAAGAGAGAGAGGTGAATAGATTTACCATGAATAGGTAGGCAAGGACAATCCAACCAGCGTTCTTCTGTGTGAAGATGAACTCCAACACAAACCCAATAATAGAAAGTTGCAAGAAAGCCCTGGCAATGGAGTAAATCATCTCCCCTCCAACCCCAGCTTCATATAGAATGAAAGCACCACTGCCATCACCACCACCGTCGTCGCCGCCACTGGCTTCAGCATCCCCCTTAAAAACTCCATCCACACCACCCCCTCCATCATCACAAACACTTCCAAACTCTCTCAGATTCTTCTAAAGATGGGGTTTGCTGTTACATGAGATGGAATGGAATAAAGGGGTTGCCATCATCTTGGGGAGGTGCTTTGTGGGAAAGGAGACTTTGTGGGAGGCTTTTTTCTCTTTTAAAAAAAGTGTGGGGGCAATGAGCAAAAACAGTATTGTTTAATCCATATTTGTTAAGACAGTGATGATACCTAGGCACCAAATCACATACCTCATTCACAAGTCCTATAAAGTGTCATTATTTTATTGGTTGGTTTTGAATGGTTTGTTAACTTTTAAAAAAATGTAAAATGATAAAATACGGATATGCCCTTCATTAAAAATATATACCATTAACCCAAATTTTTTTTTTCTATTCGGTTACAAATCTTTCATATTAATTTCAATTACACCCTATTTTAAAATTTAAATTTTAAAATCTTTACATAATAATTGAATTTTCTATTTCAGTTACATCAAAACTTACTTAAATAACACCAAAACTACCTAAATTATTTTTCGTTAAAATCCTTCAAACAGCAGTAAAAACATTTTCTGTGTGTTTACATCTTTTGTTACATTTACATTAACACTGTTACATTTACATTACATAAATGTTTTACATTTCATGCAATGTTTAAACAATTTTAAAACGAATTTTTACATTTCATGAAAAATATCAAACACTTGTTTTGCTATGAGTTACATTTAACAAATATTATATGAACTATTGATTTCATTTTAATAAAAACTGTTACATTTATATATATGTATTTCTAAGTATTTCTAAATGTTTTACATTCCATTCAATTTACCTGTAGTTCATTATTACATTTATGAATGTAACAAATATAAATCAATACACGTATGCCGTTGACTGTTACATTTACGAATGTAACAAAAACGACACAGATTTAAAAAAACGAGGAATGTTATATATATAAAATGTAACATTATAAAAACAAATCCAACTATAAAAAATGACATTCAAAACATAAATAAAACCTGATCTGGTAGGCATTGATGGAAGATCCAATTTCGTAAAGAACAAAACAATGTTTTCAAACTTTACAAGATTAAAAAATCTGAGAGAGCTACGAGGTGAGTAGCAACAATGGCCACAAGTGGACTATTGAGGAGGAGGAAATGCAAAGAAGACAACAAGAAGAAGAGAGATAGGTCTTCGGAGATTACTTTGATTATCTTCCGTTTTTTTTTATATTATTTGTTTAGATCTCATTCAAGAAAATAATAATAATTCGGTTGAGATATGCATAAAGAATGAATGATACTCAATGATTTTCGGAATAAATCTTGAGGTTGTTATTAAGTAAATGGTATAATAGGTAATGTTCTATTGCCACCTTATGGGGCCTGTGATGGGATCTGTGAAGTTGGGGCCTAGAAAACATTATTGTTGTTAAAATTAGCACTAGTCACCAAATTTTTTTTTTACACTGAATGCATATATATATGCGGTCTCCTTTATTTTTTTTGTTAAGATCACTTCTCCATTAAATGAATATTAATGGCTGATATTTTTTTATCAACTATTTAATTAAATTTTAATAGCTGAGATTTGTTTGTTATGAGAGAAAATCATGAAAAATTTGTTATTTCTCCACCAAATTTTTAATTAAATTTGATCGATTAAATTTTTAATTAAATTTGAGTGGCTAAAACAATAACATCTTTCTATATATTTCTCCACCAAATTAAAAAGCACTATTCTTAAAAATCTTCCATGATTTTCTCATAAGTACAAATAAATAAATAAGGATTTTTCTCAAGAAAAAACTAATTTTTTATGATTTATTAAAATCTATCAATTAAATAAATGTGAAATATTTTAAATAAGGGTTTAAGGATAATATTAGATAAGGGCAATCAAGACAATCAGGTTAACAATATTTTCAAAGAAACATTTTTTGGGTATAATTTCTTAAAGTGGCTGATTTGGGTAAATCTAAACTTCTATAAAGTTTTATTTGGGTATTTTTTCTATATCTTATAGGATATAAATTCTTTTCCTCGGAATATAAATGCTTACCTACTTTTAAAAAAAGAATATACAATGTTTTTATTAAAAAAAACAAAGTGAAGACTGTGTAGAATGACATTGGGAACTCTACTTATCACAGATTTCTTGAATTTAAATATATCAAAACTTAACACAAAAAAAGTTTCTTAAACTCTTCCAAACCACAAATCTTCCTTCCTTCTAAGAAAAAATTGTTGTAATTTTTTCAAATGTTTTTAAGACCTTTTAATTAATAAAACAAATAATAAACACACAACAAATGGAATTATAATTATTGAACTATTGTTGTAGTGAAATCTATTTAGAAAAGTGGGTCAATTTCCTACAAATGTCATCTTCGTTTGGAGATATTTGATTTATTTTTCGGAGTTTTAAAAAAATTGCAAACAAAGACTAACAGAAGAGTATCTTTGTATTATTTTTAAAAATTTTACAAATATTTTTACTCGAATGAATACGAGCGTGGTAATTCCACAATTTTATAAACAGGGATATATGTGCAAAAAAATACATATCATTGCACCACTTCTAAAAATTCCAGGGGTATTTCTGCTAGAGTGGATACAAGCGGATTATTTTACTCTTTCATTTCTAACATGGACATATATCCGAAGGAAAATGATATGTCCAGCTCGTTGTGCAGTCCTATTTGAAATCCACACCATTTTTTAAAAATTATACTATCTCATTGAAATACATATTGTTATATAAAATAAAATATACATTAAAATACAATAATACATTTTTTTATTTTAAAAAAATAATTTTTTTTACTCCATACACTACTTTATCATAATATATGTGATATAAAATAGGATGCAAAATAGACGGAATGTATCAACGTTCACATGCAAAAAAAAAAATGATAGACACAGCTCCAAATGCAGTCTTTATATATGTTTTAATTTTTTAAAATAGTACAAAAAAGTAAAAGAATTTTAACAAGATATATATTGCACTTAAATAAATATATATTTTATTGGATGACTAAAGAGATATATGAGACTGCATTTGAGATTATAAAATGACCGGATGTGAGAATTTTTTTAGGGAAATTAAGGGTCCCTGTGATCACCCATCTATTATTTTTACGTCTCTGAAAATTTTTAAGTTTTTTAGGTCCCTAAGGCATTGAAAAATTATGTTTAGGTTCCTCCAGCCGGATGTTGTTCAAAAATACTGAAAATGCCCTCCCCCAAGTATACGAAAGTTAACAATGTCCTGGGGAGGTTACCGGTGTACTGGAGATACTTAATAATGCATTGGAGACTGTTTACAGTGTATTAAAATAATTGGGCATATGACACTTTTTGCGAAGGTTAACAATGTACTGGGAGAGTGTTAACAATGTACTAAAATAATTCGGCGTGGTGCATTTTTGGTATTTTTGAACAACATTCTACTAGAGGGACCAAAAAATAATTTTTCACCGCCTTAAGATCTAAAAAACTTAAAAAATTCTAAGAATCTAAAAACAATAAATGAGTGACCACTTGACTCCTAAATAATTTTTTCATTTTTTATAAGGAAAATCGATATAACTCCATGGAAAAGTTAGCTAAATCGATTTTAGTCTCTGTAAAATTGAAAAATCGTCATAAGTCCATATGTTATTAGAAAAATATTATTTCAGTCCCTATCATCACTCCAACTAATCATGTACATAGTTAACCCTAACCACACATTAAAAGTTACCAAAATACCATCACCCCTTATTTTTGAAAAATCGATATAGTTTCTTAGAAACTCATGAAAATCGAAAAAAGTCTTTACAAAATCAGTAAATCTCATAAGATCTTTATCTTATTAAACAATATTTATTTTAGTTCATATCATAACCGAAAATAACTAGATCTCTGATCGACTCTAATCATACATAATAAATTACTATAACATCCTTTTAAAATTTACTTGATAAATTATTGTATACACTAACCATATTTGTGATTGACTTTAAAGGGATTCACTGATGTTACAAAAACTTTTTTTATTTTCATAACTTTACAGGGAGTTATATCAATTTTTCCTCTTTTTTTGACCGTTGGTGAGTATAGGATAACAAAAGAATTTCCAGGAAAAAACATGGACATTTTTGTTATAAAAAAGATTAAATTGAATTTTTTATATTTTATAGGGACTTATTTGAATGTATTTATTGAAACAATTTAACTCAAAAATTAAATCATTAATTATATATATTTTTTTAGGAACATGTGATTTTTTAATTTTTCAAAGACTAAACTGATTTAATTAACTTTTGAGAGAGAGAGAGAGAGAGAGATATCCATTTTTCCTAAATTACCCATCCACTTTTTGCAAGTCGGTTCGTATTAAAGAAAGCACACAAGTTGGAAGCCCCAAAAATGGGTGCGTAGAGTCCACGGTGACAAAAAAAAAAAAAAAATGTAAACCCAACGAATCCAAACCCGCGTACGTGACGTTCATTGTTTCATTCAAAGAAAACCCAACGAAAGAATAAGAAGAATCAGTCGATTTGCTCCCGCCGCGAAAATCCACCACAAATGCTCGCTCCGATATCGCCTGTGATCCTCATCATTATCTCTTCGATCTTCGTCTCATCTCTTGCTGGTAATTCAAATCCAACCAAATCTCCTCCTCGTGTTTTAATTTTGTAGATTTTTTTAATCTGAAAAAGACGGTGATCCGTTATGGAAAAAAAAGGAGTGCGTGTAAGATATTTTTGGTGAAATTTGGGCCATTTCGATGAAATCGTGATGAGTGAGTGAATAAAAAACTTGACGTGGTTTTGAATTTGACGAGGCGCATCAACTTATTGATTTGGGGAAGAATTTGTTGATTAGCTCTGTGTGATGGGTTTGGTGGAATTTGTTGATGATTTTATAGCGATTCGCTGTGAAATTTTATGATTAGCATCTTGTTTGGAAGAATATTGAAGATTATATGTGATATTTTAGCAAAACCAATGTTTCTTGCACTTGGAGATTGATCCGTCGTTGGAATAGTTGCTATTCCATGAGTGAGGTTCGCCTGTTTTTTTTATCAATAAAAAATGTTGTTGTTGGCTCTGATTGCTTATATCCTCTGGTTATTTTGAAAGCCAGGCCTTTCATGGGTGTTTTATTTTTTGGGCAAGGCACTGTAAGCTTGAATTTCATTGATCTCTAAATTTTGGTTACAAGATTAGAGGCATAGAATATTATTGATACTTGAAAACCAAACAAACAGTATGATCTCTAAATTTCGGTCATTTGATTGACAAGTGATTGTCTCTATCCAACAAATTATAGGATTGTTAGTCATACTTTTGATTGTACCATGTAAGACCCTGAAGAATTCATCAGAAAAAAGGAGTGACACATGATTGTGGATGATTTTGGAGTTATAACATATGAATCAACAACACTGGCTGATTCATGAATATTTATATCCACATAATTGGTTTTTTCAGTCTTTATGGAGTCTCTTTCTAAATCTGAAATACTTTCATCCGTCCTTATATTAGGGTCAAGGTTCTTCACATTTTGCCTTTTATCATTCATCCATTGCATTTTCAGCATCGATCCTCTTAAGATCTTCAAAAATAATTTGCAACATGTGATGGGTATATACAAGGCACATAAAGACAAGATCTTCTTATACTTTTAGACCCGTACCACAGTGGATCCTGATGAATTATGGTGTTAGGATTCCTGTCAACTTGCAAAAAAAGAAAAAAGAAAAAAAGAAAGAGATAAATATGCGTATGTCAATATCATCGAGGTTCATTTCTCTCTATTTGATGCCTTTATGAATAAATGAAGAGTTTGAGATAGGCCCTTTGTGTGACGTGTGAGAACAATAAAATTCTCTTGGTTCTGATACCATACACCCCCCCCCCCCCCCCCCTCTTCCAAAAAAAAAAAAGAAGGAAGAAAGAAAGAATATAGGCTGATCTATATAAATGGGATATATTGGGGGTGGGGTGGGAGGGTGCTGACAGATTAATAAGATGGAGAGAGAGAAGCTTGAATAGAGAATCTTAGAGAGAGCAAGAAGTTGAAATTAAAAATTTGAATAGAGGGAGAATGGAGAAAATGAATGTTAGAGGGAGGTTTATGATAAGGTTATTTCATAAATTTATCCATTCTCGTGGTCACTTACATGGGGCTTTCTTTTATATACAATCATGATTCATACTTTAGGCACATTTAAACAAGCAATGTAACTGCCCTACAAAAAACAAACTGACTCATAGATACCCACACATCAAAAAACACAATCATGACTTTGTAACTTAAGGATAAGAGTTCATGGGGTTGAGTCCCAACATTTATCTACAAAAAAAAAATCTTGAGAGGTTGAAGCCTCTCTGCTGGTTCTTTGGAGATGGTGTTCTCTCCCTGTACTTTCCCTTGTTTTCCCCTCATTTCTTCATTTTTCTTACTGCCTTTCATCTTTAAGTCAGCCTGGTATTGTACCCGCAAGACAAGTCTAATAAGATTTTGGTGGTAGAATCCCTACCCTTTGATTAAAACAACGAATTGGTATTTTTGACTCCTGGCCTCCACACACACAGGATGGGTGTGAGATTTGTCCCGATTTTGCATCAGCTGAGATGGTGGTTGTTTTTGTATGAAATGTTGTTTTCATTCGTAATTCTGTCGGGTTTCATTCATGACTTTTGCTATTTCCATGAAAGTAATTATTTTGGTGACTGTATAATTAAAATTTTTTGTTACGTGATGAGATGGATGACAAGAACATTTTATTGCAGGTGTTTATTGTGTGAGAGTTGTTACACTTGAATCGATTCAAATATATAATACCCATGAGTGGTGGAATAGACCCAGGGTTTACTTCTATTGCATGGGAGGGAACAAGACATATCTTCCGGATGTGAAGGAAATAGATTATCTGTATTCTTTCAAGGGCGAAGAATCTTGGCAGGTTTGTTCTTCATTAGAACTTTTGAATGCCTAAAGTATCTTGTTGTATGTTTTTTTTTTTTTTTAAATTAAAAATTGCACTTGTTTTAAGTGATGGAGATGGGTTTAGCTCTAATGTGGTGAAGGCAGATTTTATCTGCCGAGACGGGGTGGGTGTATCGCAGAATCTTTTTCAATGGCCTCCTAGGTTGGGCAGACATATTAGAATAATGTGTTAATACTGGACAGTAACTTGCACCTGACAGTATTTTTTTCCATAAAAGATGAAGTAAATATTATGAATATGCCTTTTGAAGTTCAGAAATAATTGTGCAGCTTAGTCCAAATTCAACCTTTGATACAGATAAAGTTGTTCCCACTGAATCTTGACAAGATATTTGGAAGATCAATGTGCTTAGGCTTCAGTTTGCTACATTTTTTCCATTTTCTACAATTTAGATTTTTTTTTTCAAAAGTAAATATAGGAGAATCTTATTCAAGAAACCCCCGAAATTAGGAGACGAGGGATCTACTTACATCATAAGAGAGGAAGAAGAAAGGGAAATACAAGATTATATCAATTCGCCCGATTAAATATTATCCTCTTCCCCAAGTATCGCCCGTTAAGGATCTAGGTGTAGGTTCCTCCAAGATGAATTTAACCCAATCCGTAAGCATCGATGTGATTCTGGCCCAAGTATTGTCCAAATACACCCTTTTGTGTTGAAACATCTTTGCATTGCGCGTTAGCCAAATGGACCAGCAAGTAGCATGAAGAATCAATAATTGGAACTTAGCAAGGTTGCTTCTATTGCCCTTCTTTCTGTGGTTCCGGAACCATCTCCACATGACTTCCAGATACGTGAATGGACAAATTGTCCCTAGGACTTCCATATATGTGCTTAAGCTTCATAAGATATACATGATTTATATGATGATCATTCTGGGAAGAAGGCTAAAAGTTACTTCAGATTTCACACACCACCATGCTAATATATTGTAGTTATATCACTGTCATATTGTCCATAGTGATCGTTATGTCGTTCTTCTTACAGCAATACTTATGACTTTTACTACTGGTATGCATTAAAATTATAGAAGAGAAGCTAATTATCTAGAAGATGTCAGATGGAAGTAGTTGAAGAAACAAGTCACCATGGGCATGAACTTTGTACTAGGATTGTATCTCTAACCAAAGTTACATGTGCACTTGCTTTTCTTTTTCTCTCTCTTTTGGTATTGAATTATGCCAATAACTTAGTACATTTTTCTTTTCTGCTTTACATAATTTGTTAATGGAAAATATATATTTAGATTGCTTGAACACCACTCAGACTAAATTGCTGGTGTAATAAACAAGGAGTAAAATGAATCCATGATGTAATAATGCTTAACTTCTGATATCATTGATTTATTTTGATAACCAGATGAGACATAAACATCAAATAATGAATCAAATAACTCAAAAAACTTATTCGAAAGGGATGTCTTTTGAGACGGGGCCCCGCCAACAGTAGTTATGCTAGCCAACGGACAGGGGAAGCTTAGGGAGGGGGTTCTCTGTGGAGCAAGGTTGAAATTTCCTATCAAGCAAGGTGTTGGCTGGCTGGCACCAGAGCAAGAGTATGCCTGTGGTGGGATAGAAGGGAAAAAAAGATCTGAATTTTTACTGCAGCGTTACAGTGTATTTGGAAGAAGGGCTCAGATCTTCTATACGGTAGATGCAGAGAATTCTCTGTGGAATAAACTAATGGTATCCATGTGGGTGGGTATACACCCACCAACTTGTGCATTCGGAACACATATGACAATATCAGTACATCACATGAACCATGGGCGATTGTTCACTAGGGGCTAGTTTGGCAATGGGTCAAGGTTTTGAAGATAAGCTGTCCTAATTTTGAGGGATAAAAAGTCCATTAATTTTGTCTATATTCACATTTGTCAAAATTGAGACAAAAAATGGGGATAAATGTTATTCTAGCCTTTGGGTGGAACAAAAAATCTCCATTTTTATTTTAAAATCGGGGCAACTCTCCGTACTTTATTTTGATTATTTTTTATACCAATCGAGATAAGTTGTCCTTCCTTTCACTTATCCCTACAATTACCCCTTATTCCACCATTTATCCCCTTGCCAAACTAGCCCTAAGTGTTATGCAAACACAAGATAGTGAGTGCATATCTGACCATGGTGTCTTAGGTAATTGTGGTTTGTAGATCCTTTCTTCTCAAGTAATTTACTGACCATTTAACATTTACTTCTTGAGCTAATGTATGGATGATAAATTGGTATCTATTTTCAAGATTTTTTCTCGTTGATTTTGAGGTTTCTGTGGTTTCATTCTCTTCAAACTGTTATCATTCCGCTGATGGAATTAATCTGCTCAATTCTCCATTCTTGTCTGCATCAAGTCCGTTTAACTGTGCAGCTGAAAGGCTATGAAACTCTTTCAAGAAGGTGACTAAGATTTAAATTCTTTTTTGCAGCCTCTGACAGAGCTTCCAGCCAAGAAATGTAAACGGTGTGGTTTATATGAGGAGGATACTATAAAGGTTGATGATGTCTTCGATGAGTGGGAATTCTGTTCTGATGATTTTGCGGATGGAAAATACACACATGTGAAGGCAGGGGAATTCAATGCCACGTTTTTGTGTCCCAATTGCACATCTGATCCTGGTGTGTGTTTCTCCGCATATTATTCTAGCTACATGACTTATCAATATTTTATGCATTGTATGTCATTGTAGTGCTTGCATTATGATAATCTCCCAAAAAAATAACGAACTTTTACATGTTTCACTTCAAAAAACCATAGTGAAGATTTACTGTTTGTTAAAGGCTAAGCAAATTGGCAGTACTGCCAGTATTTACTTCACTGAAAAACTGGTCTTTTAATTTGAGATTTACTTTATGGTTTTTCCTTCACGTGGAATTATTCAAAGATTATGAAATAATACTGACCCAACCCTAAATTGCTCCCCACTTTTGCATATACCCATCTCTGTCTATTTACTCAATTCTTCAATATTGAAACTCGAAGAATGGGCATAGAGTGTTTTATACTATCTAATTGGAGCAACAGCTTAATATGTACATTTACAAATATGAACACATGTACCATACTCACACATACATGGTGCATTGGCATAAACGTGCCATTTACACATTTAGAATGATTGAAGTCTCATTGACTGCACCTATCCAGCTCCCTTTCTTTTCTTTCTTTTTTTCTTTCCTTTTTTTTTTTTTTTTTTTGATGCAAAGGCCCAAACCGGGCAGGTTAGCAAACTAACTTAAATATGTACATGATTTAAGATGGCGCAGGTACCCCTGCAACCCAGTCCCTAACAATGACTTTCAGATCAGTTATGTAGTGCCGGAGACCTATTTAGCTCCCCTTGGAAGACTCCTTTCTTCACTCTTGTTCCCCATCCACACCCCTGATCTATAAAAAATTCCGACCAGCATTATCATATGTTATACATATTTCTCCCAGCTTTATCTGGAAGAACTGTCATCATCTTTACAGTATATCTCTGACTCAAACATACCTGAATGTTGGTTGAGCTTTATTGAACCAGCGTCCTTTAGGTAGCGATGTAAAGATGTGATGCCAACTTGTCGAGTGGAATATGGTTTTAGTTATCCTTCCCTAGCTCTGATAATAAATCTATTGGATTCACAAATGGAGGACTATGCTGATGTTATTTCATTGACCGCTCATATATAATTGTTACTGTCTAAAAGTGTTCAAGACATTCAGATAATTAGTATGTGGAGAAAGAAAGAGACTCGTCATTATCATTCAGGTGTTGATTTCCAATGGGAATTTTATGATAACTATTAAAGATTGCCTTATCCTAGATAGACTCATTGTTATATGAAAATCACATTTATGCCCTGGTCTCATTCAACCTTGTTATATGTGATGCTTTAATTATTAATATACAAATTCTTATTGTTGTGCATTGTAGGTTCTGAGCAAAATCACGACTCGAGACATGGATCTACCAAAAAGACAATTGTGGTTATAGTGGTATCAATCAGTGCTGTGTGCATTTCTGTTCTAGGAGCTATGGCTTTGTACAAATATTGGCAGAAGAGAAAAAGGGAACAAGACCAAGCACGATTTTTGAAGCTTTTCGAGGAGGGTGATGATCTTGAAGACGAACTTGATCTAGGTATATAATGATAATGTTCTCCCATGTTACTAAAACAATTTTTTACCAATCTATTATACGATATGTATATAACCTTTTTTTTATTCCTTCCATGAATAATTGCAAATTTTGGAATAAATCAGTGCACTTGGCATAGTTTCTTGTATGAAAGTGATTGCATGTATCCATAAAAAGAACTGTCTACATAGTATAAAACATGGGGGTGCTTCCTTTATTTGAAGCAAGGGACATGTGTTTTGCTTTAAGCACTAAAATTTTCAAGTAGCTTGGTTGGTTGTGGCTGGGGGGGATAAAATGTTAAACTATGTAGGGCATGAATTAGATCTGAAAATCAAGGAAGCATTGGGGCATGTCCCTTTCATAGTTGCAGAACCTGAGTGGTTTTTAGTAATTGGCAATGGAAGAAAAATATATGGTTGCATGGAAAAGGAAATTGAGATCCTCTGCCTGGCATGTGAGCCTGATTGATCACAATGAGGTCAGCAGTTTATTATAGTTACTAAAAAGTGTTAGTGTGTTAGGTACAATTAGGTCACCCACTACAGTCAAAATATTAAAAGGAAGTACATACCAGGGAAGATACAGTGGTTTAGCATATGAATGATTAAAACATGTGGTACAATATTTAATTATATGTGCTCGTCATGTGGTGTGTCGCCTTCTTCTGCGGCCTCAATGAGCACTCCACCACCATCGTCTTCGTCGGAGGAGTGGACGCCCTCCGAGCATTGACGATGGTCGATTTCAACGTCGCTGCTTCAGGGACATTAGGGTTTTTCATATGGGGTTAATAAAAAGGTTAGGTTAACTGATAGAAGGGTCTATTTTGATTTATATGTGTTTTTACAGGGGGGTTATGTGAATATAAGAAAAAGTCAGGGGGTTATGTGGATATCAGATAGATTATAGGGGGTTATATGGATTTTTGCCTTTTATTTGTTTATGTTCGGAAAAGAGATGAAGAAGGATAGGACATCTCAATAAAATCTAGTGTATACACCACCCTTCCAATGAAAAAAAAGAAGATATATACTCTCCCTAAACTCACTTTCCCATTAAGTGATTGTTCTTGGCAATTGATATAACTTCTTGAAAAGTTAGTTAAATTGATTTTAGTCCTTGTAAAATTGAAAAATGACTACAAGTCCCCAAAAAGTATGCATAATTAATGATTTAGTCCCTGAGTTAAATTACTCTAATAAATACATTCAAATAAGTCCATACAAATTTTGAAAAATCTAATTTAGTCATTTTAATGACAAAAATGCTTCCGACTTTTCCTGAAAATTATCTTGCTTTCCTATACTCACCAATGGTAAAAAAAATGAAAAAATTGATGACTATGAAAATCGAAAAAATGTCTATGTAAAATCAGTAAGTCTCATTAAGTCAACAACAAATCCAGTTAGTGTATTACAGTAATTTATCAAATAAATTTTAAAAGGGTATTACAATAATTTATCATGTATGGTTAGAGTTAACCACATATTTGGTTAGTTTCGATTACGGTAGGAGCTAAAATAAATATTGTTTAATAAGATAGGGATCTGAAGAGATTTAACAATTTTATAGGGACCTTTTCTGATTTTCATAAATTTCTAGGGAGCTATATCAATTTTTCAAAAATATGAGGTGTATTCTGGTAACTTTTAAAGTATAGTTAGGGTTAACTATGCACCTAGTTAGTTGGGGGACGTTTAGAACTAAAACGATATTTTTTTAATAACATAAGAATCTTTGATGATTTTCTATTTTTACAAGGGCTAAAACCGATTTAGCTAACTTTATAAGGAGTTATATGTGGAATTTAAAAAGTATCCCAACTAAATTATTGAATTTGTTATTGTTTTAACTTGAAAAATATTTCTATAATTTTATTTTTTAATTAAATTATGTGGAATTCAATGAGATAGATTTAGTGAATATCTTATATTATCATTTTAATATAATGACATTTATTTTTTTCCATTCTTACTCTTAAGCCAAAAAAATAAAGATCGTGAAGAAAAATTAAAAGTAAAATCAGAATTAAAAATTAAAAATTTTACAAAGAAACAAGGTTGAAAACTTGAACATGCTCCTTCAAAGTCGAAAGTCTTTTTTAATTTTTGGTTTGGTTTGGTTTGTGGCTTTCTTTTTCTTTTTTTTGTATGTTTGGTTGGCTTTTTTTAGAGTTTGATGAACATGGTAGAAGAGACATTGATCAAGGTGGTTGTTGATTTGTTGAACTTTTTAGGCCTCGTTTCTAAACGGATTTAGCTGTTAGTTTTTTTTAAAGCTGAATTAAAATTGAATTTGTAGAAAACTGTCTTTAAAAAAATGTATGCATCTAAATGGAGCCTAGTCCACTATAAGACCATTTGGGGTTGGGAAAGCAAAAATACAGGGTGATGTTTACAGCTTTGGGGTTTTGCTGTTAGAAACCATGACAGGAAGGAAACCTACAGATGAAATGATTACGATTGGATTAAGCCTTCGACAATGGGTGAATGACGCGTTCCTGATGCAATATTGGAAGTTGTTGATCCCAGTCTTTGAAAACTGGAGAGAACAACTGCGGGCACACACAAGCCAATGAGCATGAAAGATGCAGTGGTGAAATTGAACAAGATCAAAATGAAGCTGAAGGTGTGAGGCAACTATCAAATGCTTCTAAAATGTTTTGCAACAGACTGTAATTTAAAATATGACATGTACATTCAGTTGTTGCTTTCAATTTGGAACAGAAACAACAGTAAGTGTAAACATGATGAATGCAATACACAGTTTATGCCAAGCTTCCCAAAACTACATCATCAAATGCCCCTGTGAATTACAAACCTAATATGCCACACGAGCAAGATATTCTAATTCCATGCTGTCCAAACAATGGAGATCATGTCCACTTTTCCATATTGGATGTTATGTGAGAATAAATCTGATACAACTGATGAATGCAAAAATGACCAGAGGATGAAGAACATGAAATGCGTGCCCTATATGCCACGGCGATATTCGAGCTGCTTAGTATTCTCCAGCAGCAACTGCCAACCAGAGCAACATTGAATAAATAATTAGCGAAAGCAAATAGGATTGGCATGCTACATGGAAAATACGGGCATTTAAAAAAAAAATGATGATTGGTGCATGGCATTCATGGGTAACAAGAAACAAACTGAAAGAGAGTAGCTAGCATTTATATCATCCAGAATCTCAAAATTATGAAATAAAATCCATGCCACCTATCATGCTCCTTGAGTACTGGATAAGCCATCTTAGCTCTAATCTGTTGGTTAGTTGCATGTATCTACTTAGGCTCCATTTAAGACAGCAAGTTGTACGCTTGACTTGGATACACATTTTACCATTAGTCACTCTTCTTACAAGAAACAGCAAGCAAATATTATTCCATCAACATGGGGCCAATATAGTGCACACACTGCAAATTTGATATCCAACTAAATATTATTTTGATGTAGGTTAAACTAAAGGGATTTGATGTTGCACTTGGCTTAGAATTTAGGATCAGCTTTTTGACATACACCTTTTTTATGTTACCAAAAAATATATGGATAAGCAAGCGGCATGATAACTGATAAGGGTATATTCAACATGTAGATAAAGGGTGCAATATCAAATATGATGTGCATGCATGCTTGCATCAGTGTGCACACATGCAATAACATAACATGCATGCAGTATGTATGGGGTGTGCCCTGTGGATGCATGACATGCACGCGCACACCATTCATTTGTTTGTGCAAGCAAATAGCTTATATGTAACATAGATAAATTTCATATTACTGAAAGTTGAGAAACACTGGCAAGAAAAATAACATTTTGAGGACTTACTTCTCGAATGTACTGAGCCACTGCCTTACACCCTTGTATTGCAAGTTCCATAACATCTTCAAAGGTTTCCTTTGGCAATTTTGCATCCATCTGAAGATTTAAAACATATCCATTTTCATAAAGCAAATTTTAACTGGGTCAGGAAAAAAAAAAGAAAGGCAGAAAAACTTCTTCACAACAAGAACTGTTCAGATATATACACAATGTTATATATATGTCAAGAAAAAGAAAGGATCACCATAAATCATTTAAAAGACCTGAAGAAGAGTAACTTTATCCAGCTTTGGCAGTATCCCCACTGTAACATCTGGGCCTCCAGCACTATCTTCTACATAGTTCAAATCTGCCCACAAAAAAATTATTAAAAAAAGAAGGAAAAAAAATGCACATGGAATGAATCTTAAGATTGGTGAATCTACCTAACAAAGGAGTGCTGTTAAGATACCCTGCACTACAAGAAGTAACAAGATCACGCATTGGAATCCCAGCATCTGCAAGGGCCAATGTTGCAGCATTGATGCACGCTGATCTTGTTCCTAGAATTAAGAGTGAAACCATCGATTAGCACATAATAGAGAGAGGACATACATTTTATGACAACTAAGAACAATGAACACATCGGTGCACGAACACACATGAAGTTTACACAGAAAAAGCATGTAAAACTAGCAATCTAGCATAGAAGAGTTTGCATACCACCATCAGCTTGAAGAACTTGGACAAATATATCTATCTGTAAAAGTACATTCATATATCTATTATCAATATAAGAATATGCTGGCATAACAAAAGAAAATGATGCATTGAATTGTCAACGAGGCAAAAACCTGAGAGCGTGGCATCAAGTGCGTCAATATGCATGCCTCCATCGTTTGGCGAATGACTAGAGATATTTCTATCGATCTCCTGTAATGCCAGGAAAATGATGCTTAAATAGTTTCCTTAATAACAAATACAGCACACTTCCATTCAGTTGCATATCAGCATTGTATAAGTTTGACGGTGTTCAAGCTTGATCATGATTAAATAGTACTGAACAGGAGAGGCAACAGAGATAGAAAGTACAAAATGGAGATAGAAATACCATGGAGAACCTTGGGCGATTCATTAAATCATATCCCTAAGAAAATGGCACAGAAGTCCCCGTCAATGATTTAGGGATAAATTAACCTTTAATTCTTCCAAACACAAATCCACAGGCCTCATAAAGAAAGATGCAACATGTGGAGCCTCTGGACAGTATAAACTAAATATTCTTACGTCCTAGAAGCATTCCAAATCTGTTGATTTCAAAGAATATTGGTCCTTCTAACACAATGAACTTTCACTTTATTCTTATATTACATTGAACTTCCAAATGACATCATGTGGCCTTAGTCTAAAGTCATTTATCGAAGCATCCAATAAAATAGAAAATGTGCTCCATAGCATCTAAAATTGCCCGATAATCATTCTGAAGGTTGCATGGGGCATTCTAAAAACGTGTAAAAGGAGGTGAAAGTAAGTTGAAAGGTAGTCCAGCAACTCTTGGAAATTCAGAACTCCAGGGAGCTCAACATTCTCTCACATCAGCACATGATGGGAGGCCAAAAAAACAAAGGAAGCACCGCCTAAATTCTGCAACATAGAGGTGGTAGAAGGGAAACCCTTTAAACCACTTGGTAGATAACAAGGCAAGGCAACCTTTTTATCAGAACCCAATACAAGACTCTAACCTATGAAGAACAAATAGACAAACAAGCTAATTTCTTTGTAGCGGCAAAGCTAATTCATCCGTGACAATCCAACTACCCTTTATTGCCAACTACCATCGTTCACTTGAACCCATCTTCTTTGGTGTGAGTACTATTCAATCGACAAGAACTTCCAATTATAAATAAAACGAAATTAGATAAACCCTGTTATTTACCGCTTCTACATCCCGCACACACAGTCACAAAGATTGTGTACATTTTTTTATGGGCAAATTTTTTTATGTTAGGTGTGGTGGGGATACAACAAGGACAAATAGGAGTATAGGACTAGTTTTCTTAATTTACAAAGGATGTAGTAAATCATCCGAGCTAATCGGATACCTGAATCCAGAACAAATTAAACACACAATTTGGCAAATAGAAGACCTATGGATACAGGAAGTTTCCAATCATTGAACTTCTCCTAACATTAGAAAAAATTCGGCAAAATTTGTGACCATGCCCACACATTCCATGGATGATCAATGCAAGAAAAATCAACACACATTTACCTAATTTCACAACAACATAAACAAATACAACATCCCAAACAGAAAAAGAACTCAGAAGGAAAAAGCACCTATCACCCTTGGGTCTTCTCGCCCGATCTCCTACACTGAAATTAGCCATGCTGTACTCACACCGCACCTGCACAAAAGATCGCCAGCTCCCACAAAATTCATCATTTGCATCTTCTTTTTGACATTCACCTAAAACCCTAATAAAACCCTAATCATGAATTTACCAGCGCCTGATCGTTCAACTGTTGCCCTCTGTTCTGGACTTCCCTCGGCCCGTAGACTGCGGCGATGACCTTGGTGTTCCCCATCTCGAAAACAGCAGACCTAGAAAACACAGGCCAATGATGATGATCGATTCGTCGGATGAAATACAAAAACCCTAACATATCAATCTTATTCAGAGGCCTACAGAAACGCATTCAAAATAAGAATGATTGAGAGAGTACCCGTCAGCACTGGAAACCGTGCCTATCTCCGCCCGAATCTGCCTCATCTGAAACCAAAACATCAACAATTGGTGAAACCGAGATGGATAAAGAGTTTGCATAGAGAAATCGATTGAGGGGAAGGGAGAACATACTTCCATGGGACGACGACCGTCCAAGCGAAGCCCTTCCGGGCTAACAAACTCCATCGATTCAACTAGAGAGAGAGAGAGAGAGAGAGAGAGAGAGATGGGAGGGGGAGAGATGGGAGGGTTTTGCGATTCGAATGGTGTTGGGCAATATAGGGTTTATGAATTGCAAAAGAGAAAATGTTACAGGGCAGTCGATTATGAATTTCATGGACAAAATGTACATGTTTTATATTTATAAATGTTGTGTTTTTTCAATTAGAATATCAAGATATTATTTTATGAATAAAAAGTTCAGCATTATTTGATTAAGACATTATTTTGTAGATAAAAAATTCAGCGTTAAGTTCAGGTTATTCGATTGAGACATCTCATAGTTGACATTTTGTATGTGTTATTCAATTTAAACGAGATTTGTGAAGACTTTCATAAATGATGGATTTTTGTGAACTTTTGTGGACTTTAAGACTGAAATATAAAGAAAAAGTCATTTCAAAATCCCACCTAAATGAGTGGGATTCTCAAGGACTTTTATTCCAGTATTGTGAATATTTCTTTTTTTTCTTTTAACAAATCTCATTTATGATTTTTATCTCATGTCTTTTATATTTTTTTCTTTATTTATCATCTTTTTTTTTGTGAATGTCCATATGTATGAAATATTGTTATCACCACAGATGTTTGATAAATATATGAGAATGATAGATTTGTTTGTGTTGCAATCAATTATTTTATTATTATATATTATATAATATATATGTCTAGATCATCAACAATTATTTTTTAAAATATAGATTTATCATACATTTGATTATATGTATAATGTTTGATTTGATTTTCTTTGAAGGTGTTTTTATTATTGTACAATATACATGCATTTTTTTTTAATAATGTTCATACATACATAAAAATCAAAGGATATATTTAGGCATATGGACATATATGACTGATTGCGTTTATTTTATTTTTTATTTAAAGTAATATAATGACTACTTTTATTTTATTTTAAGTAATATAATTTATAATTTTATTTCATTATATTTGAAGAGATGTAATATATGATTTTATATAATATATATTTTTTTTCTTATTTTTTATTGTCTTCTTAATTACAAATACATTCCTCCCCTCTATAAAAGCTATATCTATTAGTAGATGAACATTATTTAAATACGCTTGCGATTAGGTGCGACGAACGGCAGGTGCGGCCGTGACGTGGGCCGTCTGATCACGGGTCCATCGCATCCAACGGTTGACATAAATCGCACCTGACCGTCCAATGCGATGGACCCGTGATCGACGACCCGTAATCGCTGCAGCACCCACCGTTCGTCGCACCTAATCGGTTCCCTATTTAAATAGCCTAGTCAATGATGGGCTAGTGTAAATTCCACCACTTACATAATATGTCCATGTGTGTATATATGAAATTATACATGATGTGGTTAAGCAAGTAGCCATTATTGTTTTAAAATGTTAAAAGGGTGTTTTGTGTGTGAGTGTGTGTGAATGTGTGTGAAATTGAATACAATGCCATGCATAATCAGTGTGGTCCTCGTTATTATATATAATATAAAATACTTAGATTTTTAATAAATTCATTTTAGGATAATGTTTGAAGTTGTTAGGGTTTATTATATGTACATATCATAAATTTTTAAATGATTCGAAGTGATGACTCAAATTCATTGCTCATTAATAAATGAGTTTTTTTTTTGTTTAAAATGGCTTTTTACCTTAATTTAGGTTTATATACTTTATTTAAATATTTTGTGAACAAGCATATACCACTACATATATTAACAAAAAAAAAAAAGTTAGACAAAATCTTAGCCAAGCTACCTATGGATCCGCCCTTGAGCCAAGTTCTTTAGGAAGTTTATTATTGCCATTGACATAATATTATATTGAATTTGTTAGGATGTCTATTTCTTTTGTCTTATTATTATAATTATTACATTTTTATCATGGTATTTTTATCATTGCATTCTAACAATATGCATTTCAGATAAGTGAATATTGATATTTACTATATTAAATTACATTTTATGTTAGGTATGATGAATTCTTTATTTGTTATTTAAAAATCCAAAAATATTATTGTGTTTATTAATAGAAATCCACATGTGAAAAGAGTCAATCTGTGAAAGTCTGTAAATGTTGTGAAAGTATGTGAAAGTCTATGAGAGTCAATATGTGAAAGTCTGCCAATGTCTATGAAAGTTTGTAAAAGTTCATAAAAGTCAATATGTGAAAGTCTGCAAAAGTCTGTGAAAGTCTGTGAAAATCCATAAAAGTCAATATGTGAAAGTCTACAAAAGTCTACGAAAGTCTGCAAAAATCTGTGAAAGTATGCAAAATCTACGAAAGTCCATCATTAAATAATGTCCAAAGAAATCCATCAAAGTCCGTATCGACTACCCCCCATTAGGCTGCGTTTGGTTGAGTTTCAAGACATTCCACTTTTTAACATGCTATTTGACCTTGTCTGTTTTTGGGCTGTTTTTTTTAATCGAATCACGTTTGTTGCTACCAACATAAATTACCCAAGAATATTTAAAATCAGAGTGATGTTTGATTACAAATCAATATTTTAAAAAAACAAAGTGGTTGGATTACTCTTTTACCCTTATCCTCTCCAATTCTCCAAATTCTCCAAATGATAAAAAATAAAGAGGGTTTCACAACCTCCCAAAGCACCTATTCCCTTTCCTCGTCCGCAACTAGGAGTGGTAAACGAGCCAAACGAGCTAAGCTTTGACATGTTCAGACTCGGCCCATTTAGTATCAGGGTTGGCTAGAGACTCGGCTTCATTTCGTATTCAAACTCGGCTCATTGGGCTCGTGAAAAGCTCGGTTGAAGCTCGGCTCGGCTCGTTTGTTAAACAAGTCAAGCCGAAACTCAAATCAAGGCTCGACTCGGGCTCGTTTAGCTAAAAAAAAACCTTGTTTAACATTTGAGGTCATATTTCACAAATCACAACACCTTATACATATGAAAGTGACATAAGCTCAGGCTCAGACTTGGCTCGTTCCCCTTTTTCTGTTAAGTAAACGAGTTCTTCTAGACTCGGGCTCAGCTCATATACAAACTAAGCTTTAAAAATTGTTTAAGCTCGGCTCATTTGTCTAATTGAATGATCCTGAACGAGCTGTAACCGAGCCGAACCCGAGCTGTTTAGCTCGTTTACCAACCCTATCCGCAGCCACCCAGCCGACTATCCACGAAAATTTGTAACCCTGGCAGTGGCTCTGCCGCCCGTCATGCATCAGCCTTGTTGCAGGCGTGCCTCTCGTCCATTCAATAGTCGATGAGGTAATCTTATATCCCCTCCCTCCACATGCAACATGATTTGATCTGGGTTTTTTTTATCTCTTTGTTAAAGAGTAAAACATCACACTTTGTGAAGCAGAAGTTTGATATTCAATGGCGTTCTTCAAGTGGATGTTATTTTCGAAGGTGCCATTTTAAGGTTTCAAAAAAGAAAAGAAAAGATAGACGAACAAAAAAAAAAAAAAACTCATTGACAGAGAGAGGACAGAGGGCTAAAAGGGGTGTAATTTTTGAGTATCACGAGAGTTAAACTTGTCATTTGACCGATCACCTTCCGATTTCAAATAGGTGATTCCCTGAAAAACATTATTTGAGAGCTTTGAAAAACACAGTTTTCAATGCTTGAATTGACCCAAAGTTATCTAGTGATTTCTAATTTAAGTTGGTTTATTTGAAAACACTATTGAAGCTTCCTGGTTGCTAAAAAGTAGAATCGTCAGACCTAGTTACCAAAAAGCAATTTAATAAAAAAAAACACTTAAAGTCTATCATTTTCCTTTATGATATCCAATCAAAGCCTTTAAAAGGGTGATTAAAGGGAGATGACTTGATGTTCAATTTAAAACCCATTAAGTAAAAAATTCCTAGTATTACTAGCGCATTTGGCTTAGTGTTTGGGGCACAATTGCGCCGACTGACACAGTGGAAATCCACCTCCAATCCAAACAAGAAAATGGCATTCATGTTACCATCAGCACATGGTATCCCCCAACGCTAAGCAAAACAGACCCTAAATTTTAAAAAGGTGTTTTCTGTTTTTTTTTTTTTTTTGATAGATAGCCCAGTGTGCCAAGGACCCCCCCATACATGAGGTTGGACGAGGATCGATTCCCGGTTTCGCCGCTTTGGGTACACTCCAACCAAATCAAAAGAAGGTTCCGGGTTCACCAAATTTGATTACAATACCTCTGAAATGAAATTTTCAAATTTATACCGTCATCTTGTAGTGAACTTAAATCCTAATTATCCTAGTTATATCATCAAAACAAATAATAACAACTTTGAAAAAAAAACCACCACCACCACCAACGCGAAAATAACACGAGTTTTACACAGGCATCATGAAAAAGGTATCTCTTATTCAAAAGCTGTACAAAGCACCAGCACTAGCAATAACAACAATTATAGTACAAAATGATAAAAAACAATATCAAATCATCACTTAGCATATAAAGCCTGAGTATCTCCAATCTCAAGCAGGAAAACAAGCACAATATTAGCATAAGAGTCGAATCTGATTTAGCATCACATCAATCATTTCCACATTTTCATAACTTTCCCCATGCTTTCCAAACTTCCCATGTTTGAACTATCCACATCCGTGGTGCTTGCCACCATGACCATAAAAAGCCCCGTGTCCCATATGACCATGTCCCATATGACTATGAGAAAGATGGTGCATCCCATAAGCTGCTGCAGCTGCGGCTGCGCCACTAGCTAGCATAGTCCCCATGCCACCATGCCCTGACAAACAATGAAGTTTTTGCATTCAAGAATGGAATCATGAGCATTTCTATTTCTATTTTTATTTTTTTGGGTAAGTAGGTGTTTCGTTTTGTTTTTTATTTGGTTAGCATTTCCAATATTCAATTGCACATTTAGGGCCAAACATACCATGATGAGAACCAGATGGACCATGCCCTGATGGAGGGTATCCATGTGGGGGATAGCCTTGTTGGGGGTAGCCTTGCGGGGGATAACCTTGAGGAGGATAGCCTTGCGGAGGATACGGCGGGTACCCTTGTGGGGGGTACCCTTGTGGAGGATACCCATATCCAGAATGGTGGCCTGGTAGATATCCAGACATCCCATGGGCAAGGTTCGAGAATAAACCCTTGTCACTGGACTCATGGTTGTCATACGTGTCGTTCCAACCGCCCATCTTTCAACAATCAGAAGAGATACTGTGTCATATGAAACAGATGATACTTACACTAAAATTTCCCACAAGGCATTGTATGATAAAATGTCTATCTTTCATAGAAGTTGCAAATCAAACAAGATAATGAATGCCATAATCTGATTACAAAGAAATGCAAGGACTACTTCGGAACAGTCCATAAATATTGTAGGAGCAATTTCTTTTCTTTTACTACAATAACTATAACTTGTTAGCAGGTGTTTTATAGTTGTAGGGTGTTGGTAGATATCTCTTCTACTGAATCCTAGAACGAGAGGAGGCTTTGTGACATGCTTCTTTTGCTGTTTTGTTTTATTATATTTGGGAATTCTCTTCTCTCTAATAAAATTGAGATAGGATGCCTAACATTTTATCCAAAAAAAATAAATTATAACTTGAATTTCTACATATCAGATCTGAACGTTGAACAGAGAAAAAAGATATAAACCATAAATGAAACACGACAAACTATAAGCAACCAATAAGATAATCAACCAGTCAAACTGTGAACACCATCTCTTTGAAAAAATATAACCAATGAAACATAATGTATAATCCAGAATTACAAGAGATTTAAATTTACATCTTGTTAAACTGAATGTAGGATAATATTATCTTGGTAGATAAAACTACTACAAATCCTACTTAGGAGAGAGAAATGTGTCTAATGAGTATATTTAAAAACTGAGACGGCCTTTTCTTCTACAACATTATTGTCCACTTTAGAGTGCTTATGAAATAAAATAGACGTTTGTCGCACCACCAAAAATGCTACAAAACTAAGGTGGTCAAAGTCAAATTCAACAAAGAAATAAAACTAAATCCCCAGGTCAGCTAAACCTATGTAAATGGTTAAATTTTCGATAACAAAAAAATAGTTTGGATTAAAAATGCAATTTCTCTACCATCTACGAGGGAGAGTAAGAGTATACAAACATAACATGGGATAAAATACTTGCATGCCCCGGAATTAGTTACACAATCATATAATTGAAGAATTCATGTATGAAATTCTAAAATCTTTCTGTAGATTTTTTTTGGTGATGAGACGCAACATTAGTTGGAAAAATTGTTGATACAAACACCCACAAACCCTATGCATCAAATAAGCCTGGGAAGATTTGAATTGGAAACTATGGGGGAGAAAAATCCATGGCCTGTAGCCAAAAAATTAACCCCATGTCAGTAATGTTTCAGCATATTGTTATAAGGTAAAATGACAGTTTAAGAGGGTAAATTTGAAGTCATCCCACTGAAATTCATTACAATCTTTTCTCAAACTCAATCTACAAGGACACATTATTCACTCACCTATCCAACAACAGCTACTTGCTTCTCATACAATTGTTTCCAAGTCATAGAAATCGTGTTGTATCAATATAGGCATGAAGCATTGAAATCATATGGCACATGATTTAATTTGGAACCGAAAAAAAAACACACACCAAAAAGAACTCTACATCTCCTAGATATCTCCCTGACCCTCGAAATTAACCAGAACTTCACCAAAATCCTAGTTTTCAGTTCAAACTCAATAAGACCATAATAATTTTCTTGCTATCCCAAATGTGTTACTTTTCTCGGTCAAGGTCAACAAGATACTCTATCATTACTGAAATGTCTCTTCGTAGGTTTGTGGAGTTACCAAGATATATTCCATGATTAGTTGTCTAATTTATACCACACCTTATTCTAATCACTTTCCATGCATATTCTTCAACCCAATCAATTCCAAAATCCATGCAACCATCTCCTTTCCATATGAGGTCAATTCATGAGAAGTCAGTCATCCATCAATCAACAATTCAACATTCAAAAACCAAATTGTTGCCTTTTTTAAAAATCAGAAAAACCTATATATTCAAAGATGAGATATCATAAAAAGGAACATCCACAAAAGGAATAAGAGAAATCACATCAAAAATAAAAAATTGCATACACACCACCTGAAAAGCAGATATGTTCCCAAACAGATCCAATCATACAAAAGCAAATTCATGCATATGTGAAACAATCATAACAAAATAAAAAAAGAGAAAAGAAATTGAAACAATCAAAACCTAACAAACCCAGTATCCATAGATCAACAAAGCAAACCCTCTTTCAGGATGAGGTGAAACAGTGAAAAACCAAACAAACCCATTGACATAAAGAACCAATCTTGCAAAACCCATTCATCCAAACAAGTTCAAACTCAAATAACACAACCAAAGCAATGAATTTCATCAAATTTTATGATTCATAACATTCTTCTCTAACGTGATAGAAACAACTGAACAACTACAATCCACAGAATCCATACCTCGAAGTCAATCTACAAACCCAAAGAGACGAATCCAAATGAATATCAAAAGAAGAAAAAATCGCTCACCTTAAAATCACAGTATTTCCCAAATTTGAAGAGATACTTATCCCGGAACAACAGTCCGAAATTAATGAGATCCACTCAATAAGCCAAAGATGGAAAGCCCTTTCACATACTACTTAAAATGCAGATGGGTTTTAATGGAGTGGGAAATCCTCTCTTACATACACACACTTCGGTTGAGACCAAAAAGATGATTTATTACAAGGACCGTGCATGCATATATATAGTCCACAATGACGGTTTGAATTCAATAAAACAAATGATATATCAAGGTGGGTTAGAAGATTTAATTGGTTGAAATAGCGGCTGACTATACTTCTTATTCAAGCATGCATGAGTTAAGGTACGTTTAAAAACACATATAGAAAAGTAGCTTTTGAAATAAAGTTATTTTTTGAGATGATTTTTTTTTAATTTTTGTGATATTTTTGATTTTTTGATTTTTTTGTGATATTTTTTTTTTAATTCAGGAATTAATATTTGAAAGGAGTTTAATGTTTGGTAGAGAAAATTGCTTTTCAATTAAAAAAATCGATTCCGACAAAAAATCGTTGTTTTCGAGCTTTTTAAAACACGGATTTCGAGAGAAAAATTAAAATGATTCCAGCTTTCGATTCTGTCAGAAAAAAAAGGAACTCCATCCAATCGGTGCAACCAAATGGACCCTTAGTGAAGGTTGTGTTTTTCTATGGGTAAATGCTAAAGCTACCCCCGGTGGAAACAATAATGGGGGCGGATATTCCCACCACCACACTAATTATGTTAAACACCACCCTTTTATTTACAATATTATCATCCGTGCATAACTCCCAAAAATGCATTAAGGGCACCACCCTCCCCTTCTCACCATCCCAAGTAATTGGTTATGTTAATCCCCAAGTAATTGGCATAAGTTAGACACATGAGATGTCTCCATAATTATATTTCCTAGACAATGGCCTTGTCGATAAAACAGAAAAAAAAATCATAGGTTTTGGAATGAGTTCATGAGAAAACTTATTATGCAGGAATCGACACACAAACTGTCTAATAAAACACATATACTTGACACACGATGTATCTATCATTTCATAAAAAAACATTAAAGCTTCATACATTTATGTATTCGACAGTAACCGTCTCTAATTACTACAATTATTGGCATTGGTATAGTCAAACACACAACTATAACTCATTCCAGAACCTGCAATTTTTTTTATTGTTTTGTCGACAGGGGCATTGTCTAACAAATATAATTATGTAGACACTCCATGTGTCTAACACATTCCAGAACCTACAGTTTTTTTTTGTTCTTATCAACAAGGACATTGTCTAATAAATATAATTATGTAGATTATTGTTGATACGTTGAACATACTCATGAGATGAATTAATATACTGACATTGATATGAAATTGTAAAATGGTTCAATACATATTGTTGAAAACTATATTTAAACAATAATGTAAAACTAATTTATTCATGCTCTAATCAATCTAATAAAAATAATTTATAGAAATTTAAGGTATTTTTTTTAGAGAAATAAAATGTGTTGGATGAATTTGAATGGTTTAAGATTAAAAGGTAGCCTTGTGAATGCATTTTAGTAACTCATTGAATTAAATACTACGTATTAGTCAAATTTTCATTGTTTGTATGTTGATGGCATTGATGAATATCTTTTTTTCCTTAGAGAAGAGTATTGTTGGCATGACGAACTAGTACATACACCTTGAGAGGTGATTTCGGGGTACATGGCATGGTTTCAGATGATGAACCGCAGTTCGAGACATGGGACAACTATCAAAGCTACACAGAGAGTAATTCGACACAAGATACATTATTTGCAAGATGGAACACCACTTCATGACCTAACATTTGTGCGATGTATGTCAAAGCAAATGCACAATCGACATGGATGAATTAGTTGGTCCATGTTAAAATAAACTTTTCAATTTTTTTGTGTTATAAATTCCAGTGCCCACAAACAATTGGTGTTTTTTTTAATGGAAACGGTAGGCGCACACCTTAATATATTAAGAACAAGGCCCAATTACAGATGCATAAAAAATAAAAGGGTAGATGCACAGTATATAGAAGTATAGTAGAAGAGAGATCTACGAAATTCTAATACTGCTCACCCACCACCTATGATAGCACTAGTCTATCCTCATGAAAGGAGACACCCCCGGCCCCAACACAATACTGACCCCAATTTCGAATGAAGCCCATGACGATTGTCCATATGTTCTCCCCGTATGGGACTCATTGAATCATCTTTTATGTGTTTTATGATTTGAAATTGTATTATGTATATCGAAATGGAAGTTTAAATGAAGTTGTTTAGGTTTCAACACATGATTGTATTATGATTTGATTGTGTTTGGTAGAACCTCATAATATTTTAGGCGTGAATATGTTAATTAATGTGAATGTGTTTTATAAACTGTTTAACAATACACATATACTCAACACACGATGTGTCTAACCTTTCTGGAAAATATTAAAACTTTGATACATTTATGTGTTCGACAGTAACTGTCTTCAATTATTACAATCATTGACAATGGTGTAGTTAAACACACAACTATAACTCATTCCAGAACCTACAGGGTAATTCCTGTTTCCATTGACATGGATATTGTCTAGAAAATATAATTATATAGACACTCCATGTGTCTAACTCATTAAAAAACCTACAGGTTCTTTTTTCTATTCCCATCGACAGAGTCATTGTCTAGGAAATATAATTATGTAGACATTTCACGTGTTTAATGCATTCCAACACCTACATGACTTTTTGTGTCCATCAACATAGGAATTGTCTAAGAAATATAATTATGTAAACACCCTATGTGTCTAACTTATTCCAGAACTCACTTTTTTTCTTCTGTTTTGATCGACATGGCCATTGTCTAGGAAATATAATTATGTAGACATCTCATGTGTCTAACGCATTCCAGAATCTGTAAGATTTTTTTTATGTGTCCATTGACATAGGAATTGTTTAATTAATATAATTATATAGACACTCTATGTGTCTCCCAGAGCACCCATTCCTTTCCCCCGTCCACAACCACCCAACTGACTGTCCGTGAAAATTTGCAACCCCAGCAGTGACTCCGCCGCCCATCAGCCTTGTCGCAGGCGTGCCTCTCGTCCATTCAATAGTCGATGAGGTAATCTTACATGCCCTCCCTCCACATGCAACATGATCTGATCTGGGGTTTTTTATCTCCTTGTTAGCGAGTACAACATCACATTTTGTGAAGTAGAAGTTTGATATTCAATGGTGTTCTTCAAGCAGATGTTATTTTTGGAGGTGTCATCTTAAGGTTTCAAAGAAGAAAAAAGAAAAAGAAAAAGAGACGGACCAGAAAAAAAAACTCATTGACAAAGAGATGACAGAGGGCTAAAAGCGGTGTAATTTTTGGGTATCACGAGGGTTAAACTTGTCATTTGGCTGATCACCTAACATACAAAGGTTATGTATAAAACAATTGGATTAAACCAAAGAGAAGGTTCCTGGTTCACCAAATTTTATTACAATATCTGGAATGAACTTTTTAAATTTATAACCTGTCATCTTGTAGTGAACTTAAATCCTAATTATCCTAGTTATATCAGTAAACAAACAATAACAACAACTTTGAAAAAAAAAACACTACCACCACCAACCCGAAAATAACACAAGTTTTACACAGGCAGCATGAGAAAGGTATCTCTTATTCAAAAGCTGTACAAAGCACCAGCACTAGCAGTAACAACAGTTATAGTAGAAAATGATAAAACCAATACCAAATCATCACTCGGCATAAGCTCTACAGAAAGTAAAAGGCCTGAGTATCTCCAATCTCAAGCAGGAAAACAAGCACAATATTAGCATAAGAGTCGAATCTGATTTAGCATCACATCAATCATTTCCACCTTTTCATGAACTTTCCCCCATGCTTCCCGAACTTCCCGTGCTTTCCAAACTTCCCATGTTTGAACTTTCCATGTCCATGGTGCTTGAATTTTCCATAGTGCTTGCCACCATGACCATAAAAAGCCCCGTGTCCCATACCATGTCCCATATGACCATGAGAAAGATGGTGCATCCCATAAGCTGCTGCAGCTGCAGCTGCGCCACCAGCTAGCATAGTCCCCATGCCACCATGCCCTGAAAAACAATGAAGTTTTTGCATTCAATAATGGAATAATGAGCATTTCTATTTATTTATTTTTGGGTAAGTAGGTGTTCCGTTTTATTTTCTGATTAAACCTTATCCTGTCCATAGGAATAAAGAAATAAATCTAGGACCCTCAATGAAGAAGGGGTACCTCTACAAACCTCACAAGTAATGATTTGTTTAGCATTTCCAATATTCAATTGCACATTTAGGGCCAAACATACCATGATGAGAACCAGATGGACCATGCCCTGATGGAGGGTATCCATGTGGGGGATAGCCTTGCTGAGGATAACCTTGCGGAGGATAACCTTGTGGGGGATAGCCTTGCGGGGGATAGCCTTGTGGAGGATAGCCTTGCGGAGGATACGGCGAATACCCTTGTGGGGGGTACCCTTGTGGAGGATACCCATATCCAGAGTGGTGGCCTGGTGGATATCCAGACATCCCATGGGCAAGGTTCGAAAATAAACCCTTGTCACTGGACTCATGGTCATACTTGTCCTTCCCACCTCCCATCTTTCAACAATCAGAAGAGATACTGTGTCATATGAAACAGATGATACTTCACTAACATTTCCCACAAGGCATTGTATGATAAAATGTCTTTCTTTCATAGAAGTTGCAAATCAAACAAGATAATGAATGCCATAATCTGATTACAAAGAAATGCAAGGACTACTTCAGAACAATCCATCAAATATTGTCAGAGCAATTTCTTTTCTTTTACTATAATAATAACCATAACTTGTTGGCGGATATTTTATGGTTTCAGGGTGTTGGTATAGCTTGAGTTTGAATTTCTACATATCATTTCTGAATATTGAACCGAGAAAATGATACAAATCAGAAATGAAACACGATGCAAACCAAGCTTTGGTTAGCTGGTTAGCTGGTTAGCACTCCCCATCCAATAAGGAGGGATCAAAACCCGGGGGGGAGGGACCTATTTTCAATAAATGAATGAATGAAACATGACAAAGTATAAGCAACTAATAAGATAGCAGTCAAACTGTGAACACAATCTCTTTGAAAAAAATATGATCAGTGAAGCATAATGTATAATTCAGAATTCCAAGAGATATAAATTTTACATCTTCTTGTTGAACTGAATGTAGGACAATATTATATTGGTAGATAGAACTAATACAAATCCTACTTAGGAGAGATAAATGTGTCAAATGAGTGTATATAAAAACTTTCAGACATTTCTTCTACAACATAAATTGTCTACTTTAGAGTGCTTATGAAATAAATTTAAGTTCGTTGCATCACCAAAAATACTACAAAACTTTGGTGGTCAAAGTCAAATTCAACAAAGAAATAACAAAAACTAAATCCCCAGGTCAGCTAAACATATGTAAATGGTTAAACTTTTTATAACAAAGAATTATTTTGGATTAAAAAAGCAATTTCTCTACCAACTACAAGGGAGAGTAAGAGTAAACAAACATAACATGGAATAAAATACTCAGCATGCCCCCGGAATTAGTTACACAATCATGTAACTGAAGGATTCATGTATGAGAGTCTAAAATCTATCTGTAGGTTTTTTTCAATCATGGTTACCAAGATATATAATTAGTTATCTAATTTATACCACACCTTATTCTAATCACTCTGCAAGCATATTCTTCAACCCAATCGATTCCCAAATCCATGCAACCATCTCCTTTTCATATGTGGTCAATTCATGAGAAGTAATCCATCAATCAACAATTCATCATTCAAAAACCAAAAATGTTGCCTTTTTTTTACATAAGAAAAAACCCACATAATCAAAGACGAGATATCATAGAAAGGAACATCCATAAAGGGAATAATATAAACCACATCAAAAATATTTTACACAAAAGGGAGACATCCACTACTGCTCTGCAACTTTAAAGAATTGTCACACTTATCATGAATTCACGATCATAAAGGTTGTTTAGACACGTATTCACTACAAAACAATGTTCTATGTTTAAAGACCAGATTCTCAGTTCGAACCATACACAGGGCAGTGATGTTCAATTAAACAATGAAAGACTAAATTGCATACACTCCACCTGAAAAGCAAATATGTTCCCAAACAGATTCAATCATACAAAAGCAAATTCATGCATATGTGAAACAATCATAACAAAAAAAAAGAGAGAAAAGAAATCGAAACAATCAAAACCCAACATATATCCATAGATCAACAAAACAAACCCTCTTTCAGGAAAAGGTGAAACAATGAAAAACCAAACAAACCCATTGACATAAAGACCCAACCTTGCAAAACCCATTCATCCAAACAAGTTCAAACTCAATATAACACAACCAAAACAATGAATTTCAAGAAATTGAATGATTTATAACATTCTTCTCTAACGTGATAGAAACAACTGAACAAGAACAATCAACACAATCCATACCTCGAAATCAATCTACAAACCCAAAGAGACGAATCCAAACGAATATCAAAAGCAGAAAAAATCGCTCACCTTAAAATCACGGTATTTCCCAAATTTCAAGGGGTACTTATCCCGGACCAACAGCCCGAAATTAGTGAGATTGCTTACGCGTTCGGTACGCGTAATAGCGATGCGACCGTTAGCCTTCGCTGCGGAGGATCCGCTACCAGGTTGGGTTACAACCAACCGGATCCGAATTGATCAAGAGTGGGTGCTTTTGATTTTAATTTGGGTAATTTTTATTTTTAACTCCAGTGTATTTTTTTTAATTGTAAGATTAGTCCTTGACCAATGTCCTAGGTTTGTCTCAATTTCATTCTCATATATTTTGTCAGTACTATATACTAGAATTAGAAAAAAATTTAAAAAATAAAATATATGAGGAGCAAAATTAAGACTAAAAATATGTGTGTATTAAAATGAAAAATAAAAATTTGATAAACTTGTAAAACTGTGAAAGAAATAAAAGAATAAAAAAGATATCAAAACCAAAAGTAATAAAAAGTTTGAAAGAAAAAAACTACAAAAAAATTAGGATGAGAAAGAAAGCCTAAGCCCCCGTTTGAAACGGGGATAAATTTTATTCTAGGGTATAGATTTATCCAAGCATAAGTGAGTATAAATAAGGATAAAGTGATTTTGTGTTTGGTTGTGTTTTGAATTATTTTCGTTGATAAACGTAAGAATAAATGTTTTGTTGTTTGGGTAAAATGTGAATAAAGTATGAATAAGGATTTATAAAAGGTAAAAAAGTAATGATAGTTGATTTGACATGTGATTTGTAAGAGGTGATGATAGTTGATTTGACAGTGGACCCACATATTCTTTGGGTGGAATAACCTTGGATAGCTTTAATTCTAGCGGTTGATTGGAATCCATATACCACTTTATCTAGATTTATTCTGGCATAATTTATCCAGGGTTATCCGGGGTAAACAAACACCCCAAAAGACTTATCCAAGGTTATCCGGGGTTATCCGAGGGGTTATACCAATTCCAAACGGGGGCTAAAGAGATAAAAAGTCAAAAAAGTGGAAACGTGGGTCCAAGTCACCCACCCCCAATAAAGAAAAGCCATGGGACCCACAGAGATTAAAATCTCTTAGTTGTAACAAATGATACGTACCAGCTAGTTGTAAATAAACCGATTTACTTCGATTTGAGATTGATTTTATGTAAAAAAAAAATTGAATTAACCGAACAAAATCGAAATAAATTTAAACACATGATTATTCATAATCAATATGATTTATATCATTCCTTTTATATTAAATATTATATTGTTTGATATCATTAATATTTATAACAAATAAATACAGATTTATACCATCAATCATAGTTTTTTGATATTTGTATAAAGTTGTAACCAAACCCAAATTGGTAGAAAAAAAAGATACATATATGTTTTTTTTTAACAGTTCGATTTTGGATATTCGGTTCTGTTTCGATTTATATATAGTTATAGTTTGGTTTAATATGAATTTATCAAAAACTGAATCAAACCGATCGAATTGCACCCTTAATAACAGCTTTACACGAATATTGATTTAGATTGATTTTATGTAAAAAAAAGATTGAATTAACCGAACAAAATCGAAATAAATTTAAACACATGATTATTCATAATCAATATGATTTATATCATTCCTTTTATATTAAATATTATATTGTTTGATATCATTAATATTTATAACAAATAAATACAGATTTATACCATCAATCATAGTCTTTTGATATTTGTATAAAGTTGTAACCAAACCCAAATTGATAGGAAAAAAAGATACATATATGTTTTTTTTAACAGTTCGATTTTGGATATTCAGTTCTGTTTCGATTTATATATAGTTATAGTTTGGTTTAATATGAATTTATCAAAAACTGAATTAAACCGATCGAATTGCACCCTTAACAACAGCTTTACACGATAACTCAAGCAAATCCTAGTATAATATCAGTCCGAAACCTTTTGTGAGGTGTTTGATTTTGTAACAATGGATTGGATTGTTTCTGTTTTTGTTGACTTGGTTTTATGTAGTATGTCATGGTTAGGTGAGCCTTGGAATTAAATTTTTGAAACTTAAGATTCCCAGTTACAATACTGATCAAAATGACAGGTTAATTTGTAAAAAAAATTAACCTGTAAAAAAATTAATCTCGGTGAAATCGGGATATGATTGGCTGAGGAGGTCGAGGCCTCTCTTTGGCGGTCACAGCAGCTAAACATGGGGAGGTTTGGGGGTTGCAAAGCTCCGTTGAAGGTGAAAATGTTTATGTGGATTCTATATCAACGTAAGGTTCTTACGAGATCACGCCTCGCACGTTGGGTCCCGGAAATCTTGGTGGAGTGTGGGTTATGCGGAGCAGATGTGGAGGCGATGGACCATTTGATGGACCATTTGTTCATAACGTGCCCGATAGTCCAGGGAGTGTGGGAGAGGCTTCGTTTGGCTACTTCGTTGGACACCAGCTTCCACGACCTGGAAGGTATATGGGTGGCTGGTAAACTGATGCGGCAAGGAGGAGATATATTGGGTAGGGCCAAGGTCTCTCAATTGCTCATACTGGCTATGGTTTGGGCGACTTGGCTCACTTAGAACCAAGCAATTTGCTCGAATCAACGGCCCTACGATGAGAATATTTGGGTTATGGTGAAGGGGTTTATTCGGGACTGGGGTAAATATTGTGCTAGGGCTGGGGACATTGAGTTCCATGATGATAGATTGTTTATTATGTAAGATGTGACCCCTTCAGAACATTGAGAGATCTCTCCTCTTCTATTGTTTCAGGTGGCGTGGGTCCTCCATTTTTCCTTCATGCTTTGTTTTAATTGGACCAAATTCTTAATATATTAAGGCGTCGGCCTACCGTTTCATAAAAAAAAAAAATGTAAAATAAATAAATAATGGTTCATATGCAAACAATTTGCTCTATACACTGATAAATAATTCACATTAGGATGCGAAATCAGCAGTTCTTCTTTGTTTTTGTTATTAAAAGAAAAATGTTCTGTTTTACATGAATTTTGCACTGGTAATGGGTTTTTTGGTACATCCAGAGTAGAACAAGTCCTCTTTTAGGCATAGCAAGAAAATAAAAGCCCATATTAGCTGTTATCAGGCATTGAAATGGAGCTCTGAGCAAACAGCATTCAGCCTGCTGTTTCATTCTTGGAAAATAATGTCCAAATGTTCAATCCCTTAGGCAGCCCCATCCACAGTCCACATGGTTTTTTTTTACTCTTCCATTGAAATACATACTGTTATATGAAATAAAATATATGCTGTGATACAATAGTATATTTTTTTGCTTTAAAAAATTATTTTTTTTTACACCACACACTGTAATAGTGCAGTAGACTAGGCTGCAAACAGACCGAGTGTATCAACCCTCTTCATTCTTTGATTGTTCACTTTGCTAACCATGGTTGTCGCATGCGCACCTGACATGATCTCTCTTTATTATGACCTGCCAGCATCTACATCCGTTGCCTTGGAATTGGATAATCTTGCACTGTATTTCACCAGCCAGGCAAGGGCTGATTCCAGAACTCGGAGTTCACCTGCAAGAAGATCTTCAGCCATTCGTCTGCGGAGATCATGGGGACCACCATTTGCACAGCTGAATGAATTTGGAGACTGTAGCATAAAGAAAATTTTATAATCAGCAAAAACCATGAATGCCTAAAGCATTCAATGGATTATATGAAATTCTGTGTTCCGGTTTCTATGACAACTTAAGCTTAAATTCATTTTGACACGGGAAGAGGAAATAAAAACACATAAAAAAGGCTGATGCCCATATTGGCATAACCCACTCCCAAATGGAGGGACTTCCATATATTTCCATTAGATAAATAAATAGTTCATAAATCATTACCTTAATGGACGCATCATGACTCTGAATCATGTGACTGATCTTTGAAATCAAAATTTGATTAGCTTTTATCTCATTTTCCATATTCTTCAAAGGCCGTCGACCTAGTCGGCCATCATGCTCAGCAGCTTCAGCTTCGAGATCTTTTAACTCTTCAGTAGGAACCATGTTAATAAAAAAGGCACATTGTTGATTATGAGTCTGCCCCATATGCTATAAGCAACAGACAATGAAGAGGGCAAGGAAAAAAAAAAAAACCTTCAGGAGATTCAATCGATAAAACACGAGCAAATGCACGGAGTGATTGTGGTATACCCTTCCCTTTTCCTTGACAAGATCTCACTTCCCTACTTTGAACAAAAAAGTTGAGAGATCTATGAAATGAGTATTACATAACTACTAGAGAACTCATAATTTGTGTACTGGACAAACTCCCACAAAAGACAAAGCTATGCTCAAGGAACTTCAGGATCAGCATCCATATTACATATTTACATTAGACACCCCAAGTATGTACCACCAACCTGATTGTGAATGAATTTCCAGAAGATCCAGAACCATTGATGTTTGTGATCATTGGCATTCGATGCCTATGCAAAAGATCCAATTTCATGGTGCACAGAGGATCTTCGAGAGGCACATCCACACAAATCTGAACCTGAAATTGTGCTGATGGTCACAGTTGTGAGCATGTCTTATCTAAAAGTTGGAGTCATATCATGAATGATATTGTGGAATGTCTTTGTGTTTCTAGACCATATATGTTTGAGAAACTCAAGTTTAAAGAACCACGTGAAATTCAGTAACTGCAAACATGATTGACATGATTCTTGTATCAAAATCATAAAAAAATGTGATATGCATCAGATTTGATTTCATCAAATGTTCAGAAAGGAGAAATGCTGGATTCTTGAGTACAATGTGAATCCTTACAACCCTCCAATTTCTTCAGTGGTTGGATGAAACGACCAGAGGGTGCTCTTGGAGTTAATTCAAATATCATGCCCCTAATAATAAGCTTTGTGGTTGCAAGGACTGATTCCAATAACACCGTAATGATAGTTCCATGTGAAATTGCAGACTCTGTTGCAAACTCACAGAGACCTTATATGGAGTCTGGTGATGGTGAGGTAAATAAATCTTCCACAAATCTTCTAGACCCTGGATCATTGTCCAGATGCTCATACGTGGGTATGTGCCAAGCCAATGCAAAGATATGCATGAAGCAGTCAACACATTTACACTTCAGTCCTAGGGAGAAAGAATTTTTTGGCATCCTGTAGTGGAATATCTAGATTTAACACTTCATTCATGGATCTACTAGTGGCTCAGATATAGTTGGTTTCTCTAAAGTCATTTATAATTAGGGGGCTTGGAAGATTATCCGAAGTGTTTTAGTGTGTGAAAAAGGAGTTATAGAGCTTATTCAAGGCATTTAAGTATAGGAATGAATTCCAAATTAAACTAGGACTGGTTTTTCTTTATGTGAACCTAATTTTAAAAGGTCAGACATTCAGAACATTTGATGGAGAGTGACATTTCCCTCCCCTTTTCCCAGTCTAAATTAAAATTTCAAGAAAGTCAGCAAACAGGCTACACAAATAATATGGAAAGTCCAAACTTTGTTGATCTGATGCCTGAACACTAATTTTAAAGGATTAATATTTTAATGCAAAGAAAAATTCCTAAATTAACTATTGAATATACGGATTATGGGGAAAAAGAGAACTATAGAAGTTATATATTCAGCTTAATATTATTATTTAATAGTTCTATGGTTTTGTGCATATATACCAATATATCAAAAGTAAGAAATGCCCAACAGTCAGATTATTATCCTGGTTTATTCTAGAGACACCCCCCCCCCCCCCCGCGCGCGCGCGCTCTCACACGTCATTTATGGATTTTCATCTGGTCTCTATTGTTTCTTAAAGTTTTAATTGTTGAAATTCTAAATCTGTTGGAGGAGAAAGATGACAGAAAAAGAGGACTAACAGAGGGGAAGATATCACATATACTAAAAGACTACATACATTTTCAATTTTTCCATAATAATTTAGAGAACAATCACCATTATCTATAGCCTCACATAAACTGTTCTCATATTATTTATGATTTGGTTATGATTTAATCAAATTCAATCTTCCAATTAATCATGAACAAATTTGATTGATATTTAGATTTAATTTCTCAATCAAATCTCTCTCATAATTATCCTCCACTATCAATCCCTTCCTAATCCTAATTGAATTGTGTTGAGGCCATGTCAACAAGAAAGGCGATGATGACAACTAAAATATTGGTGCTATAAATGCATCATCATAACATGGTTTTGGATGTATTGTATTTGACAATGTACATCCAATATATGAACTGTGGAACTGTTAGGATAGCTTCTATATTATCATATAAAAAAGTAGATGGACTATGGACAACACATTATCATAGAGAACATGAGATTTTTCATGTACATATTTATGTCAAATATTATTACATTCGTGGATAACTATCTTAGATTTGGAATAAAATCCCGAGGGAGTAACCTGGTCATGAGTGTTAAATGGAAGTGTGAAACCAAAGTCCAGCAAAAGTGTAGAATTTGGAAACTTCCCATATTTTATCAGAACCTGCACAGGACTCAAAGTTGAAAAAAACTCAACAGCCAATAACATGCTGCAATTTGAATTTCAAAACATAAAACAAGAACATTATAAAAATTACTGAATCCCAAAAATCATATATGCTTTAGACCATTATGTACTGGAAACATTTAGATGTACAAATCATGAAAACGAAGCTAAAATTTTATTATTTTAAAAAATATGAAACATTTCCGTAGCTCATGACAGTTCAATTTTATAAGAAATAAGTACTCAAACAAAAAAAAAAGAATGCATATAAAATAAATGCCAGGGATAAGAAGATTATTAAGGACAGAAACCATTCCACAAAATGCTCTAATCAACTCAAATGGATCAAAGTTGTTTTCTTAATGATGTGCTGGACAAAGTCCATGGAATGCATCCATGTGACTATTCAAGGTCTATAAATTCATTCATATGAGATGTTAGGTAAAACAATTATCCATAATTCCATCTCCAAAAGATGATCTTGAGTTTTCAATATCAGAAGCAACATTTCAATTCACGGGTTTGGGTCAAAACAAACAATTTATAATGAACACCTCATCCTAATTATGAAAATTAAACTTATGTTGGACTGAGCAGAGCCAGAGAGAGACCACATTTAGAGCTAAAAATTATACAAAAAGTTTCCTAAAGTTTGGTTGAAGCAGCTAATTCAACCAGAAAGTGAATTGTACTTTTTAAACCGTACACATGGTTAAGATTTAGAGTAGCTAAAATAGTGGTTTGAGTGGTACCTGGGAACAATCCCTCACAGTTGCCAAAAATGAAAGATTTGTTTGATATTTTGAATGCAGAAGGTCCATAATATAATGCAGGAAAAACTTAACAGTTATATTTGGCGATAAGTAATAAATTTGTAATGGAGAACTATCATAATGTTCAATCAGATAATTACAGTTGCCAACTATTTATTCATGAGTTTAGATATTAGTATCACCACTCAAAACAAAGTGAAAACGCAAGTATATGTTCCCCACACAAACAAAACCTTCTATACCTTGAACCCATTTTGAAGATTTTTGCCAATCAAATCTTATTGTAGATGATATAAAAAAATATAGCAAAGATTTTCTTCAGTTATTGCTGTTATCGACTTGAATATCAGAAGCCTACCCACCAACTGGCCTTGACCAGGAATTAAGCATTTTAGCACATTTACCCAATAGCTAACTACAAGGCTTTGTTTGGAATCCATAGGCAAGTAGAGGTTAACAACTGATCATAAAATTGATTTAATCCTATTGTAGATCCTTCTCAATCTTCCATGATGTGCCTCATAGCCAACCACATTTTAATTGGGATAAAGCTTGTTATTTGGAAATATTGCTTTGTTAAGTGTTACTAGTTAGATTGCTATGTTGTTTGTTTGTATTATATTATTACTGATCTGATACAAGCAGATATGTGTTTGTCTTAAGAATCACTCATCTTCTTTTAAAAAAAATTCCTTAGAACATGGTGACAACTGACAAACTTTCATGCTTTTGCTCAGTACTATTTGAGAACAATAGAAGCCAATCACATGGCTAAAGAAATGAACCATGGTAACGACAATGGCATTGTCAAGACAATTGGCATATGTGGACAGCACATGAGGAATAAAGAATGGACAACCTACACACGCAAAATCATACTTTTCAATGTCAAATCAAAATCCATTACTTTTCAGAGCGATTCAAAACAAGAAAATATGGGCAAGTTACTGAAGAAGTATCCAACCTGCTCACCAATAGCATAATCACGATCTGCTATGACCTGCATGGAGAAGTTCAAAAGAATGAAATAAATCTTTCTATAGATTATAATTTTCAATATTGGTATATACTAGAACATTTTCAATTGAACACAATTTTCATTCACACACTTTTGTTCAAATCAAATGGTTTAGACATGAATCCTTTTTTTGTCCCAGACAGCAAACATTATGCTCCATTTTTTTCATCAAGATGAAGTAAAACAAAATGTTCAATGACGACCAAGGTTCTGAAATGCGGCATGCGGTTTCCGTGCGGGCAGGGTACCGCATAGAATATATGCGATATGCGGGAGTATATGCGGTCTGTATTTTTATTAATAAAAAATATATGATGATTTCTAATGAACATATCAAGATAAATATTAAAGACATATACAAATGATACATGTTAAAAGACACCCAGCATGTTTCATTTTAATCAAAATGTTCCAATATTACAAAGGCTAGTCTTTATATATTCCATATCATCAGCATATACATCTATTAGAAATAATCTAACACATTTAACAACATCCAACAATAAAAATATTTAAAAAATTCACTCAAAGCCAAACTCTACCAACGTAAAACATTGACAAATACCCAGGACATGTGTCACCACCTTCAGCAACTCTACCTAAAAACTCAAATATCCAAGACACCACCTTCAGCAACTCTGACTAAAACAGTCTCCATACGGGGAAAAAATGGTGAGAGGGAGAGAGAACATAGAGAGAGAGACACCTCCTCCTCCAAATCCTCCCCTTCCCTCTTTGCCTCCACCAAGAGGACCCCCCTCTCTCGTTCTCACAAGGTCTTCAGGCAACGTGGCTGTTGTCGTCGTTGAGACCTCCATCGGATGCCGAGGATGGCGAGCCCGATGGCAGTGGAGACGGTGGCGCCGCCACTCAAGTTCAAATGATCCGATGAAGAGCTGATGATCTGATGAAACAATATCGAAGAAGTGATGCAGACATCATAACCGTACAATATATGGACGTCCGAGATCAAATGGAACACAAGAAGAAAAGACATCTTGATGAATCAGGAGCACCGTGACTTCAAACGGCCATCACTTTTGAACCATATATCAGAATCGCTATTATAATATGTCCACGCGTTCGTATCGACGAGCCCTACAGAAGTAGTGGCTATGCCACTACGTCATTTTTCGAAGCGTTCTGAGATCGTCTTGGAGGTCAAATCGACGGTTCAAAGTTATTTTTACTATTTTTAGGTTGGAGCCTACCGATTTCGTTCTTTTGAACAGATCCGTAGAAGAGCGTGGTTACACGCTGCATCAAGAAGGATGAGTTGGCTGAGGAAGAAGATCAAAGAAGACGTGAAGAACCCCTGAAGAAGATATTGAAGAAGAAGAACCCCTGAAGAAGTTCTGTTAGGGCCGGCCGAGAAGCCCTTTGGTTTTATTTTTTTTCCATTCTTGTGCGCCCGCTTAAGCGGGCGCACATGTGGGATATCAGCGCATTTTGGTCGAAGAGGTTTGGTCAGTCGACTGAACCGCCTCTGCAGCCGCATATACGGCCGCACTAAACGCCTTTCCGAACCTTGCTTCAGAGGATAAACCATGTTTTCCATGGGATTATTCCATTTGAAGATCTTAATGAGAAAGAATACACAAGCAAGCACAATTTATCGTGAAAACCCAGTTCTTGTCAACCAGCAAAACATGTGCTGGACATGTCAGACGTATATACACTGTATTATTTGCAATTACTAAGGATGAACATGTAGTGGAAACATGTCAAAGTTTAATCTGGTGGATGCAGTTGTCACATATTACTCAGCCAGAGAGAAAAAAAATTAATCAACATAGAAACATACAGATACAAAATCATGGCTAATACTACTACAATGAAATTATTTTGCTCCATCATCTACTTCATGACATGGACGGTAACGTCCCTCTTGCCATTTGCCTTCACTGTGACAAATGAAGTGCTATTCGGAATTGCTAGCTACCAGGTCCTTCACAAGTGCACAAAGAACATCAAGAGTCAAGACTGATTATCACTGTGCAGGATCAGTATTTAACACACTCCATTTCACTGCATTTTCTTACAAGGAACCCTCTAGAGGACCTTCAGCAAAGTGCATGCATTACCACAGGTTCAGTATTTCCTATCCAAACTCTTGGTATTTCATCCACTGGGGGCATGAAGATAGGGGGTTAGAGATATGTACATATTACATATGTGTTTACATGCATTGCATTCTATGTGTTGGACTCACATGCAATCCTTCACTCTTATATATGGGCTATTTGTTTTCAATCATTAATTGAGTTCCATTTTATCAACCACAAATTCACACCTACGTGGACCTCTAGTCAATTTACACATTTTTTAAACCACCATTAACATATCTCCATACATTGCATGTGTCCAGACATTGCTTCTTTACTTTGATGACTCTTACTATTAGAAGGAACTAAAAGTCTAAAAATGAACCACTCCATACATTATATCTATAGGCAGTATAAGTGAATTATCATTTAAAAACCTGTTTGATACATGCAAACAATGATTCATGCATAGGACTCATGCCATTCTCTTGAAAATTGGGCATGTAGCCTATGGATGTTGAAACACCAAGGTTTGAGAAACCAAAAGTAGATGTTAAAAACAAAGGTACCCATAAAGAATAGGACTAGATTTTCCCTTGAAAGTAAGCAAAAGCGAACATACCTCAGAAATTTCCTTTTCTTCGTCACTCAGTAAGACGGCGTCAGATAACCCATCATGGTTCAAAAAATCTGCAAATGGAATCTAAACATTATCGGTTACTTACCACTTAGATTAACAGTAACACTCATGGTAGATGTTTTTTTACAGAACCGAAACTGAATTGTGACATTACCAAGGACAATCCATTTGTTGTTCCCCATGCACGAGATGCAACTGCATAGATTCAAGATAATTTTATTAGCTTTGATAGCAAAATGAGAGTCTATTAAATAGCTAGGAAATTTAAACAAGACATCACATATTTGAGGAGAAATGATTTGAGAATGAAACAGAAACTTAAATTGAGACCCCATGACCGGTGCATAGAAGCTACACTCCATAACAAAAATGATGAACATATTTCATATATAAATGGAAAGGTACCAAGTATAACTAATGGCACGATAACAGAAATCACAGAGCAGAAGAGATTTTTAAAGAGCAATGTATAATATAACAACTCATAGAACAAACTTGCCAAATAAAAACCTTAATTCAAATCAGCCAGCATCATGTAGTAGAGCTGTTACAACCACAATAAGAAAACAAAAGGACGCACAATTCAGACGTCTTTCATCCCATACTGAAAAGAGCGTCTCTGTCAAATTGAATCACTATAAACTTCCTTCCCTGATGCATATTGCATGGACATTCAAATTCTTATATTAAAATATATGAGACATTTAAGGGACATTTATCAGTTTAGATTAAAATATCATCTTCTTTCAAAAGGTCAGTCGCATTTTCTTCAAGGCAACCAAAGTAGGAATTGAAGGTGATTCTACATGTGGACAATTTAAATTTTTTAATATACGGGTACATGTAAATGTGTGTAAAAGTTAATATATTTTAACATTAATGGTGTTAACTTAAAAATATGTCTCTGCTTATACAAATAAATCCTTAATATCCCTCTATTTCAGCTACATTGTTCTAGAATTCCCTGACCTCAAATGTACCACTTGACTTTGCATGCCAGAAGATGAATAAACTGTTAGTAAGAGAAAAGTTATGAGAGTTGGGAAGTAGATACCAGACAGTCTGTTCACAAGTTAAATGGAATGGAGTTATTGAAATGACTAGTACACCCTTCTGCCACATGTTTTTTTTTTTTTTTTTGAAAGAAGGTAGACAAATCTTCCATGATTCATTAATTATGACTGGGGGACAATTTCTCACATAAGAAACAAAGTAAATAGAACCTGTCAGCATGGAGCCATAGTTGATGTAACTACTGTCCCGCTGAACCACACCCTGTCACATGATACTTGAATAAAAATTCACTGTATCTCCAGACATGTACAAAGTAGCATCAAAATATCAAAACATCCAAGTAAAGCCGACTAATCACAAATTAGTCGACTAGATGAGATCATCAAAAAAATTCAATTAAAAATATATTTTAGTGCTATGGAGTACCACAAAACCAGTACAATAATGGTGAAACAAACATACCTAATGCATATGCATGCATGAAATCCTCAAATGTGCAGTCTCCAAAAATATTTCGGAACCGTTCAAGTGCCTGGAATCATAAGATAATGTGAAAACCTTAAATATGATGCACATAAAAAAGCATCAACAAGTAATTGATCATGGTTGTTCATTTCCCAAGTTTTTTTTTTAGCCTTTACAAATCAGTGGATTCAATGTGAGAGTACACAATTATGCAGAGGAAGATGAATTGCCCTTTTTTTTCACAGGATGCATGACCCTATGTTCACCACCAAGGGAGGACTATCTTGGCTTGAACCTTTAGGGGAAACACCCGTTCAGTGATGTAAGAGGATCTGGTAGCTTGCTTCCCTAATATTAGCATGTGAAGGCAATGAATTTGGTATATAAATGTTTTGTTTTGCTTAATTTATAGATTAGATTATATCATCTGCCTCATTTGTGCATTCCTTATTCACAAATAAAAACAATAACCAGGCCATTCTTCCACAACTCTTCATTTACATATCTGTTGAAAATTAATAAATTTGTGAAGTGGACAGCAGAATCCCCTGAAACACACACAATAAATCTAATAATCTATACCCTACCATGAATTTTCAGAGTCTGTTAAATAACATACACCATAGTGGACCGTTATCCAAGAAAAATTTGGACCTCTAATGGCACGTCCAACTTCCATTCTTGCTTTGGAGAACTGAGCCTGAGCCCACTATCAGAAATTCATATAAATCAGAATGAGAACCTCCCGTTATTAGCCCACCTCCAAATTTTCCTATCTAATGTCATCAAATCAATCTCCTTAGCTTGCAATACCGCCAAATATCATAAAGCACATCAAGAAGATGAGCTCAACACCTCATGCAAAAACACAGACTTGGACAATGCTTTCGCATGAGGATCCTCTCAACCTTAACATTTGCCTGCAATTTTTCAACTTCCGAGGATCCCCATCTCCTCATGAATCTTCATCCAAAAGCTAACATTTGCCTGCTACCATGTGGCAGGTATGTCATATGTCCCCGCTTTCATCCTTCACATTGACCCAAAAGAATCCCTCTGCTCCTTCTCTATTATGTCGCCCAAAGTCCAACACAAAGGAATGTCATCTATGGTTGACAACCATTAGCACCCTCAAATCCCTGGTGCATAGAGGTTGCGTGGTGCCATTGAACTTGAGCACCCCCAAAAATTCCTTTGTATACCTGACAACAAACACACTGTTCATGAAAAAGTGGACAACAGATTCCCCTAGAAAGACCCACACAATATATCTATTCCCTGGCATGAATTTCCAGTCTTTCAAATATCACACACTGTAGTGGACCATTATCCAAGCAAAAATTTGGACATCTAATGGCACATTCAACTTCCATGCTTGCTTTGCAGAACTGAACCTGAGCCGACCACCAGATAGAATCAGAGTGAGAACCACCCCAGCCCAACTCCATATTTTTCTCTCACATGTCCTCCAATCAATCTCCTACAAATTCAATGCCTCCAAATTTCAGCTTAACTAGTCTTACAACAATAACTGCAGAAGCATAAATTTCAAAAAAAAAAAAAAATGCAGAAGCAAAAAATTTTGTGCAAAACAAAAACTGCAGCAGCAGCAACAAAAGCCTTATCCCAACAACTTGTGTTGTCCACATGATTCAACTTAAATAATCCAAAATCTAAAAGCCATAATAGAGTATAAGAAAATAAAGCAAAGAGGACAACGGAAAAATTAGAATGTTGCTTAGCGTATGGATGTTGTAAAGTACACATTATTTAAAAATGAATGTACCAGTCTGACTGCTGAAAACTCTCTATTAATGCAAGATTGAACATTGATGGTTTCTTGGTATAATGAGCTCTTTCGAATCATCTCCAATTCACCTTTGCTCCAAAATATCTGAATGAATCACAAAGAATTGTGTCAATTCACTAATAAATATAGTCTTCATGAACTTATCCTGAAAGTGAAGTAATTATAATAAAATATATGTGTTGATGAAGAAGCATTGATGGAACCAAAAATCAAAATAAAATAAATCTTATCCAAACAAATAGAAAATAAATATAAATATGATAATGAACCAAAGAGAAACAGTAATATAAAACATGAACTCATACACTCAGCAGGCAAGGCTTCTTAGATGGTGGAAACATATGACAAGAACATTAGCATGGTGCCATACAAAAAATTTATGCATTTAGATGGATCCCCTTCATCCATGGAAACAAGCCTATTGCTATCAATTTCCAGATGTATATATGAATACCGTGTTATGCATTTCTGCAACAGGAGGGAGACTAGTGATATAAGGTGCCCACTCAGAGTCCTGCACAAAAAAAAAAAAGTAAATTAGTAAGACATTGTACAGCTCTTTATGATTCAACTATACAAATTGCTTTGTTTTCCTCCTTCCCCAACAACTTATTTATGAACTAAGTCCACCAACTTGAAAGAAATAGAGAATGATACCTCACCCAATTTCTTCTCAGCTAGAAGAACCATAGCAACCTGTGTAATTTTTCCTATGCTATCAGGGATCAATTGTGCAACTTCTGGAATCATGTTCTGTGGCGTTATGTGCTACACAATAAAAGAGACAAGATAAGGTTGACAATTTACAGATTAGCCCATAATTATTACAACAATATCTTATGAGGAGTCCAAGGATAACATACAAGACTGTACGGAACCTTCAAGAGACAATCACCAGCATGTATAAACTTGGATGCAAACAATGACCTGCACTTAAAATCCAGTCATTGAGAGGCCATAATGACGACAGGTGCTTTTTTTAGGAAGAAAGTTTGACAATCTACCACAACTTTATTAATTATCATACTACAAAGTCAAAAAGCAGGAAAATGGAAAGGCAAAGATTATACGATGACAGAAGTCAAAATCATATTGATGAAAAATTTTAAAATATGAAAAATCCAGAACATAATGCATTCACGTCCAGAACATAATGCATTCAATTTGAATCCATGCTCCCATGATTATAGGTTTCTGAAACCAGCATTTGTTAGTGTATGTAGAAAGTGGACTATTTGATTAAGTAAGGGGGTTGGACCCATTGAAATTGGGCCTCCATACTAATCGGAGATGATTTAAGCTTCAACTTGTTTGAAGGGGTCATCCTTTTCCTTTTATTTTCCTTTTATTTTTCTTTTGGTTTTCTTTTGGTTTCCTTTTATGGCTCCTCTCTTTTTTTTCACTTGGAGACCCCTTGTCTCTTGTTTCTGTTGTTCAAGGGGTGACCACTTAATAATACGAATCTTCTCTCAAGTGGAAAAATTATGTATAGTGGAAACATTCTGCACAAGAAAACTCAAATAGTGTGTGAGGATTCAAGAGCAAGCTAAGTGTGGAATAACAGAAGCCCCGTTCACACCACTTTGCTTCAGTCTTTCAAATTTGTAAGAAAACGTTGGTACGCTAAACAAGATAAAGTGAGTAGGCTCTTCTATGGGACCATTTCCCTTTATTCTATACTTAAATTTTGTTCTTTGGTGGCAAGTTGATATGCAAAGGTTTAACTACCTAAAGTTGGGCATGTCAGACTCCCAATTGCTAAACTCTGATGCAGCATGAAGTGTCTTTGGTGACTTCATTTCATCATTTGTATGGAAGAATTTTGGTATCCGTAAGGTATTAGATAGTAGATAGCACATCTACTTGTCTAGGTCCCATTTCTATTTCTCCTTTTTCTTTTTCTCCGAAACTGTACCCAAATATTTCGATATAAGAAATGGATTTTGGTGGTAGGGCTCTTACCATTGTTTGAAAAAAAAAATTAGGCATGTCAGAATGGTAACTGTAATCAAAATAATGAAAAGAAAAAAAAGTCCAAGGAGCCAAATTGCTTCAATTTTAGAAGATATAGAATCAGAATGCAACAAGCGCCAAACAATTCTGATTCAGACCAAATTAATGTATGCTCACTTGAAAAACATAACAAAGTTCAACATATTAAAAGACAAACACCATTAAAAGAAAACTCAAAACAAATCCTACCAGCCAAATTGAACATGTAACTACATGGAATTATGAGTGAGTAAAACCTGCCATAGATGGAGCGCCCAAGTGAGAGTGCACTGGATATTTCGGCCCCCGCCTTTTGTTGTAGCCATGACAAAAACTCATGGTCTTCAGTGCTTACCAGATGATCCTGGTCCGGTGATATATAAATCGATGTTAAAAAAAATTCACAAATTTCACAAGAAAATCAGATGCACCTTATTTGAGAACTCAAAAAACATATTATGTTGCGACTGATTTTCAAGAAAATCAGACGCAAGGGAATTTCATATATGAAATAAACAACAATGCATGATCAACAAAATTAGGGTATAATAAGACATATAATAAGCGAGAAATCATAGCCGATGCGGATAAAATGAGTTCGGATCTAGTCAGGCCTGATACCATCGATATCCATCAATATCGAACTACACAGAGAGTGACATTGTATCCAACAATTGGCTGTGCAGTTCAATTAATAGGTTATGCAGTTCGATACTAATAGTATTGATGGTACCCAGGCCTAACTGGATCTGAACCCGAATATAATGCTACAGACGCTCCGCAGTTCAATGTAATGCATACGAAGCATTCCCCAAAGTGTTCAAGATGCAAATTTTTTACTAAATCAAAGTTTTCCAGACCAACTGAGCAGCATAATCAATTCAGTCTCACACCCAAATCGCTTGTTGGGTGCCTGTTATTACATATATGAGCATATATTGTAAGCATAGTAGCGACAATCATTAGTCATCATCATATTATGTAAACACAAACACACACATAATAGCGAGAGAGAGAGAGAGAGAGAGAGAGCATTGGAACCTTTGAGGAGAAGCGGATGACGGGACGTAGAGGGAGGAGGGAACGGTGCCGACGGAAAAAGACAATGGCGATCCGATTAGTCAAACACGACATGGCACGATTTCCGATGCTCTCGCAGTCTTGCTCTGGTGGGTCTTCAGCGGATAATGCTTGCCTGCTTGAGGAGCTGAAGAGGCTGTTTATTTTTAGGCGCTACCACACACTGTGCTTTTTACATCCTAAGCTACAGTCTCGTATACTTGTCCAAATGAAAAATGTTATTTTATTCAATTGTGTATTCAAATTTAAAAATCACTATAAAAAAATTTTCAAAATCTCCCGGACCATTCATTCATGCTCGTAACAAATTCAGTTTTTATTAAGCTTTTATCCAAATGGAGACTCAAATATTTACCAAAAATTTTAAAGGCTATTTTTTTTCTTGAAATCTACATTTTTGAAGATTTGAGTAAAAATGATGGCTAAAGACAATATATGAAAGAGTCTTACTACACATGCCCAATTATTTAAGCTTTATTGATAAGCCCCATAAGGTATCACTTTGTTTATTTGACTTTTAAAAAATGTTAAAAACGTAAAATACAATATTAACCTCATTCAAATCCCACATTTTTTTCTCTCATAAAACTCATCTCCACTTAAAAATGTTAAAAATGCAAAATACAATATTACCCCCATTCAAATACCACATTTTTCTCTCATAAAACCCATCCCCACTTTCGAAAAACAAATCAACGATTTTGAAAATCTATTTTTTTCAAAACCAATTCAAAATAAAAAAGAAACCATTCTCTAAATTATTAAAAGAAACCGGAAAAAAAAACGAATTCATCATAAAAAAAAAACCCATTTATTCAAAAACACTTAAAAAGATGGAATTTTTATTTGCAACATCTTATTCAATTAGAAAACGATGGCAATAAGGAATAATCAATGTTTTTTTAAAACGTTGTTGTTAATTTGATGATTATTTAATTACAATCATCAGACAAAAGTATTTGTGATAGATGCAAAGTTTTTTCGATAAATGCAGAAATAAAACACAAATCACGATATAAAACAAGAATTCAGAATAAAAGTTAGTTACATTTATAAAATATAACTTGATTTCAATAATAAATTGCATTAAAGGTTAGCTACATTTGTAAATGTAATTAACTTTGGTTATATATAACAATTAAAAGTCAGTTACACTCTACAAATATAACTTACATTCAGATGTAACACATGTTTATATTAGAATAACACATCACTAACTTTTGAAAAACAATGTGTATAAAATTAAAATAGTAGTAAAAATGTAACTAATTTTCGAATGTTACACAACCCAAGCCAATGTAAAATTATTAAGATCAAACGCCACATCCAATAACAAATTGTAATAAAGGCCGGACCAAATGTTGCTTATTTATTTTTTAAAGGCGGTTCCAAAAAAAATGTACTCCTATATAAAAAAACGAATTCATAATTTTTTTGGGAAGAAAAAGGGATATTTTACCATGATAAAAGCTTTTTTAAAACTAAATCAATTTCTATAGGACAATTAAAAAGTTTTTTTTGTGCAACAAACAAGTAATATGCAAATTAAATGGATCTAAAAATGGATTTAACATTTAGCACCGAATTCAATAATAAAAAATTAAAACAAATGCAAAACAAAAAATGTAACCTAAATATAAATTTTGTTTTAGGTGGAGAAGGAAAAGGAAGATGAAAGCGAAGAAGAAAAAGAAGCCGTAAATTTAATACAAATTCTATTTTTTTTTCATCTTATAAAACAAAAGAGAAAAGATGCCATTAATAATAGGATTTGATCATTTAAAAAAATTCAAAAATTCATGCCACATCAACCTACTCATTGATTATGGGGAGTGACTATAAAAAAAGACATAAAGGATAAAATATGTATTAACATTTGTGTCATGTCATGAAGTTTATATGAGGCTTATGAACAAATGAAACTTTTACTTAAAATTTTAATAAATTTGAGTACAGACTTAAACAAGGACTGGAGATAGCCCAAGACACTATTTTTTACACCGTGCAAAACACACTTCACAATCACATTCACATGTAATTTTTTTTTTTAAGGGCTGAAACAATTGAAGGTGATCATTAATACCGAAAAAGGACTTAAGTTTGAAAGAATCAACACATTAACCATAAAAAGAAACATGAAATAATAGAAATGCAAGTTAAAAAAGCATTTAACAAGAAACTCATTATATGGGTATTCTATTTGGTTAACCCTCACTGAAAATACAATATTATAAAGAACACATACAATATGTTAAAAATGTGAAAAATCTTACATAAATAATTATTTTACCTCTCTAGAAGATTATAAACTTTTCCCTAGAGGGGTAAAATCATCTTTTAGAGAGAATATTTCGCATTTTTAACACATTTGAAGAAGATTTTGGTATACTGTGTTTTCAGTAAAAAATAACCAAATTAAAAAATCACAAAACATTCATCATCCGTCAACAAAATTTTTACTCGGGGGCTATTTGGATTTAATACATGTATTTTTGAGAGGTCATATGAATAGGGCTGGTCCTGAGATATGAAAATTTAGGTGGGGCCCTATCACACACAAAAAAAAAACATCTTATTTAAATATGACCAAATAAATTATCATTTTTCATTGATCAACTAAAAGAGTATAAAAGATAAGTATATAATCTCATCAACTTCATTTCAAAAACTCAACTAACATTTTGAATAGTAAATAAACAATGAATATCTTATATTTCCATTAAAAGTCTTTAAAAAATAGGCTATACCTCAAAGATCATGTTTATTTTGTCTGTCCCCCCTTTTACAAAAGAACATGAGTGAGTGATTTGATTTCTTCTAATTAAGGATTTTCACCCATCTTAAAAAATGAGATTTCATGCCTAATTTTTTAATATCATCTCTAAATAGTAAGAATATGTGAATATAATTATAAAAAAATATATCTAAAAACAAAAAATAAATAACAAAACTAAGATTCAAAAATGAGTTATGTACCTTAAAATGGAGATTAATTTGTTGTAAAATCTTTATTTTGATTAATTGACTTTGGAATGGTAAAAGGTTGAAACTAGAGAGATTATGTGTGTGTGAGAGAGGGGGAGAGAGTGTGTGTGACCGAGAGATTATAAGAGACATCAATTGGGGAGAAAAAAATAAACGCTAATTAAAGAGGGTGATTATTCACCTTCCAAAAAGAAATTTTTAAATTTTAATTATGTATAAATATTTATAGCTATTGGATGGTGAGATTGATTGTAATTTTTTCTTTCTATTTAGAGTCTTAGATGGATTAAAATAGCTAAATTTATAGTGGATCAGGACAGATTGAAGCTCATAAATAGACACAATATATATGACATTTGGGTTTAGGGTCCTTCTGTGGGTGGGGCCCTGGGCAGCCTACTGGGCCTACACCTAGGGCCAGACTTGTATATGAACTTTAGAAGAAGTAAGTGATTACGTAGATTTCAAACGATTTACATGATTGCATGAATTTTTTTTTCATATATTATATTATTTTAAAGGAAATTTATAAAACTAAACCCAATTTTTTGAATATTTACAAACTAACCCCGTCCTCTGAATTTTCTTGACACTGTAAAAATATTGAGGGTAACACATATTTATTAAAATCTTCGCTGTCGAATGATATTGGAATAATGTTTCAGCTTTATATATCATTCATAATTCATTCATAAACTATTCCTTATTATATCGTCAAAATCATTTCACTTTTTAGCAGTTAATATTTCTGTCGAATGAAGACTAGTTTATCGGGACGTCCTTTCGAACGATTCACCCCGCACAGATCCATCTCTTCGCGAACAAACTTCCTCTCCGTGTTTTGATTCGATCTCCCTCACACACACATTACGTCGGTGACTTGTGGACGGCAGTGATGGTGACGGAGGCCATCGAACACAGGGCGTACGCTCGTGTGGGTTTGCTGGGCAACCCGAGCGACGTCTACTATGGGAGGACGGTCTCTTTCAGCCTCGGCAACTTCCACGCCTCCGTCCGTCTCGAGCCGTCCGAGGACCTCGTGATCAAGCCCCATCCGACGCACGATCTCGTCGTCTTCCGTTCCATCGATCACCTCGTCAGATACTTTACCCTTCCTGTTTCATTGGGGTTCACTTTTTTTGGGGAGTTTTTTGAAATTTTTATTGAAAAAATTGGATCTTGGTGGATTACATATACGTTTCATTGTTGAAAAAGGAAGTTTTTTTCTATAATTTCTGCAATTGATTATTGATTGTGGTTTTTGGGTTCATTTTGTTTTTCGATTTTTTTTTATATTTATGAGAAACCATTGATTTTTATTTATTGAGAGAGTAATTCTATGATTTTGCATTCGTGATTTCACTTTTTGATAATTTTTTGCCTATTTAATCTTATGAATCGGAATAACTCTGGATTATGATTGTATTTTTTCCAAAAATGTTTTCCAATATTTCTGAAAATGTGATAATTTTCACACTGAAAGTTTGTAAAAAGGATTGTGTCTATTAGGAAGCTTTTCTTTGAAAATTGAATCCCTTCCTCATTATGATTTCAGTGAATTAAAAAAGCCTCTTTTTTTTAAAGCTAGACCATCTGCATCTGATTTCAGGATTTTAGTTTAATATGTTGTGCTTTGACATTTTTTTTGTGTAGGTGAACCGATTGGAAAATGAGGGTTATTATGGAGGTGTGCGGTTGCTCATGGCGATCTGTAAAGTGTTTTATCATTACTGTGCTGATAACAAAATTGAACTGAAGACTGGAAATTTTACTCTTTCTTATGATACCAATATCCCTCGCCAGGTAATCTTGATTAGCTCATTGATAATAGAATATTTTATTGAATTGGTAGATGGGTATGGCACAACAATTTGATTGGTTGCTGCCAATTTTTTACATGATGCTATTGGAAAGAGATCAAACTGTTCTTCCTTACAATGTTAGACAAACAAAAACTATATATAAGTACATAAGTTCTTGTTTTAGTTTTGATGGCTGTGTTGCTGCGATCAATTAGGTTGGTGAGGAATTGTTATATTGATTCTAAAGTGTTCAGTGGTATGTGTATGAGCTGTTCCCATGTTTACATTCTGTCTAATAATATTATAAGTCTAATATATTATATTATTAAAGACAGAAAGGAAGGAGCCCCTCATGATTTTCTAGTGGCAACCTATCTTCTGAGTTTATCCTTTGTTCCAGCGGTTGGTTGGGTGATTTGCTTTGGGCATTCTATTCCATATTATTAAAAATGTCGTAGGATGCCTACTATTTATTTCAAAAAATAAATGGTAGATTTAGTGATGCAAACAACTTATGTTTACTTGTCTTGCACTTCTGTCATCGTGCACCATCATCTTTTGTAATTGTTTATGCGGTCAATTAGTTCACCCATTATCTGATTACTGATACCTTATTTTGGTTCCACCTTTATTTGACAAATTTTGGCTTTCCAGACAGGACTTTCAGGCTCAAGTGCTATTGTATGTTCTGCTCTGAATTGCCTTCTCGACTTTTATGAAGTCAGACACTTGATAAAAGTTGAGATCAGACCTGACATGATTCTTAGAGCAGAGAAGGAACTCGGAATTGTTGCTGGTCTACAAGATCGAGTAGCACAAGTTTACGGGGGCCTTGTTTACATGGTTGGTCATAGCATTTTTTTTTGACACGTAATAATATTGTTTCATAATGTTATACCAAAAATGATGATATTTAAAATTGATTCTGCAGGATTTTAGCAAGAAATACATGGATGACTGGGGTCATGGCATGTATGCGCCCATGGACATTGGCCTTCTCCCCCCTCTCTATCTCATTTATGCTGAAAATCCAAGTGATTCTGGGAAGGTTTGTCTGATTTGATCCATCATGTCCCCCATGAGATTTGCTTGCATCTGTAGGCGTAGTATGTAAATAAAGTTTACTCTAGAACTATTTCAAAACAGGCTTATTTGAGTTAATTTCAGTAGTTGAGATGAGTTGAGATCTGCTTGAGGATAAATGATTGATTTGTGTATTTGGACACAAATTACTGGAATTTTTTGTAATATCAGTATTTGATACTGGTTGGATATTTTCTAGGAAATTGAGGTGGTAATGATCCCATCACTGCCACGAAAATAACAATAGTATAAATAAAAGGTAAATATTTTTCCAGTTGTTATTAAGGATGGTCTTAGCAGCTCCATGCATTTATAATATGAGAGTATAGTACTCTCTCACTCTCAAGTGTGGAAAATCTGAAATTGTATGCAAAAGAAGCTCAAATGTTGAAGTTTGATATGGAAGGTGGGTTCAGATAAATTTTGATGTCTTTTTTTAATACATGATCTAGCAGGTATTGTCGAACGCCAACTTATTCCTTTTCATGTCACAGTGTATGATGATTCTGTTAGATTGCAGTGAAGAGCTATTTACTTGGATGTTTCTGAAGCAAGGGTAGCGTCTGATGATAGCACCCATAATATTGTGGCTTGGTCCTTGATCCATTGAAAGTATTATGGAAGAACATCTGATTCGATGGGATAGGAAGCTCCACTACTAAGCTTGATGGTCAAATAATTATAAGCGCACACTATCTAAAGTAGGGGCAGTCAATAGCAGTGTCATGATAGTGTAACTGCGGATAGTTGTTGATCCTTTTGATATTATATGATGTTGCAATCTGATGAGCTCGTAACCTTGTACTTTGTGTTATTAATCAAGCGAAAAGAAAATCTGGCTGAATTGGAGGAAAAATGATGCTAGGAGGAAAGATACTGAAGATTATTTTATAATGACTAGTAAACTGCAATTATGACATTTTACATGGTTCATTTCTTTGATAAATAAATCCATTATGGTCAGTCATGAAAGATGCATAACATTTCTACAGAGCTTACTGTTAGCTTGTTAAAATTCGAGCTTAACTAGTTTATTTTTGTTTTTCACATAGATCATGTGTGCATGTGCATATTCATCATTTGTTTTAATCTTGCTATGTTTTATAATTCAGGTACATAGCACTGTTCGCAGAAGGTGGCTCGATGGTGATTCATTTATAATATCATCAATGGAAAAGTTGCAGACTTAGCTCTGGAGGGACACAAGGCTTTACTCGAAAGGAATTATACTAAACTTGCAGAACTCATGAACCAGAACTTTGATCTTCGGAGGTAAAATATGTCAATAATGGAGTTCATTAAATATTCACCATGCAATGTTATAATTCTTTGGTATTTTACATTCTATGCAGTAGGACTAAAGTACAGAGTTGTGTTAAGAATCTCTCCATAGAAGTGTGGATGAATTTATTTGCTACGCTTTCTATATTCTTGTCGTTTGTCTCTGTATATACACCCCAAAAATTTTACTCAACATCAAAACCAATGATCTTCAGACTCACCTACTTATGTCTCAGGTCATTTCATGTCACATATATGCATGCTATGGTTTGTTAGATAAGTTTTCTGAGATTAATAAAACTGTAGTTTGCACTGGAGGAATTGAGATTTTGCATGTGCCTAAAATACCTAGAATCTGTGCCCTCAAAGCATGGAACTGCCTTACAAAGTGGACACCACCTGATCATGTATGCGTTTTATTATCTTGTCATTTTTTTAGAATTTTTTAATTTTTTATTTTTAAACAAAGGGATGGAGCTTCATATTAACAAATTTCGCCCCTCGAACAAAAGGAGATGGGGATCAACAGGAAAGTAAAACAAAAAGAATGAAAGACATAAAGAAGAAAATAAAAGAATAAAGAACCCTTATAATATATTTTATTATTATAACCTTTTCACTTGTCTCCCAAGATGTCAGTGCTTGATGAGCACGGAAGTCCAAGCTTGAATGAACCTCACAATTGCCGCCCAAATGTTCATGATGTATGTTCTCTTACTTTAGAAGATACATTTGTTCCTGGCAAGCCAAATACCCCAACAAACACATGATATGAGGAATAATCTTATTTTAGTTTGGCCTTTTTACTTCATTCTCCCGTTTTGTACTCTTCTCTTGAAACATTTCCCCATGTCATCAAGGTTGGTTAAGCCACAATTCCATCTGAATAGTCCTCCCTACCTTGGACCAAATCTTGATAGTTGTTCAACCTAATCACACGAGCTGAGTAAGAAGTACAACCTGACATTTATAAAGTTTCTGATTAAAGTTCCCATTGTTTTGTTAGCTAAAGTTTGTGGCAATTTGATTGTTCTTAATATTTTCAAGACAATAAATCTATTTCTACAACCGATGCGTGGACTTCAATGACGGTTGAATGACCATTATTAGAACCAATTTTGACAAAGCTGCATTAGCAAGGATTGATTTTTCCAAAATTTCCTATGGTGTTTTGCATTTTGGGATTTTAACTTATAAACTTCTCGGTATAAATTCATAGCAAAACCTATAATAGTGTAAAGACGGGAGATGGGTGGTTTTCTCAGAACGGTTCTCAATATTGAATATATATATCACTTTGTTACTTGTGGACTAAGATGGATTTTATTTTCAAGAGCAGAATTTCCTCTTCATTTTGATTGCACTTAATATATCAAAATGACAAAGTCATATCATTGTAAATTGTCTTATCATCCATCATCCCCAATTCTTTCGGAATGTCACAATATGCTAAAGTTATTGTCTGCTTCAGGCGTATGTTTGGAGATGATGTGCTTGGTTCTCTAAACATAAAGATGGTTGAGGTAGCAAGAAGTGTTGGTGCTGCTTGCAAGTTCACCGGCAGTGGCGGAGCAGTGATTGCACTCTGCCCCGACGGTCCATCTCAGGTGAAGCTTCTTGAAGACGCCTGTCACAAGGAGGGATTTATCATTCAGCAGGCATTGGTTGCACCGACTGTTCTCAGCGACGGGGACCGTGTGACCCTCCCCAGTCAATAAATTTTGTTAAGTCTTGTTCTTCTTATGTTTCCCTCTGATCCTTGATTATTGGAATCTCTTTGGCCAGTTCATTAGTTTTGTTTTGATTTTGTGCATTGGTTGCAGATTTTGAAGGGCAAATCAAAATAAATTTTTATGTTTTTTGGAAACTGCTATTAGTATAGCAGTACACGTCGAAGTGTACTCCAAGGTGATTATGCCAGTTGATTTAAAAAAAATTGGAGCAATCCTTGTGATAAATATAGATTATATTTCAGAAAAATTAAATCTATGATTTTGATTGGCATGAATCTTCTTTTTTTTTTGGGTGTATCTCAATTTAATGTTTTTTGAAAGAATTGTTGAAAAAAGGACTGTGTAACAGCACTGTATCCAGTTTGGTTGCTGGTTGCGCATTAATGTTTTCAAATGGAAAATAAAAAAAATTAAAAATGCCAACATGGCATGTTATTGATAATCATATACACCTTGTTAATGTTTTCTGCGTATTCCATAAACGAATCTATATAATTTATTTAAATTTAATATTATTTTTATAGATGTATATATATATCTCTCTTATTATATAGTCTATTATTTGTTATAAAATAAACAAATGGTGCAGAGATAATGACCTGTTTGAAAACATGTTTGAGCAGTTTTTAAATTTACAAGAAGTTGCTTTTTCTAAACCTGTTTTCAAACAGAAAAATTGAAGCAAAAAAGCAGACAGATTTATGTGAAAAAGTAACCAAAACATGAGTTTTTCAAAAGCGGTAGAAAGATAGTTTCCTGCAAAATTAGTTTTAGATCTATTTTTTTTACCTAAAATCAGTTTTGCAATTCTAGACCACAACTCTCATCACTTTTTTTTTAAAAAAAATACTCAACAATTGAAATATGTACCATTATGTCATTAGAGTTAAAGATATCAAAGTCTTTACAAACATAGGTAATTCCATATAAATCCTTATCAAAGTTGGGCAGACATACAAATCCTTGAAAACTCACAAAAACCCATATACATATCTGGTTTCAACAAAAATTAATCATAACCCAACCTACTCTACTTAACTTTAATCAATAACCGTGAAATGATTAAATTATCCTCGGATTTTAACAATTTTCAATCAATACCTCAATGGAAAGGAAGAAACATAAAAAGTCTTACACGGATAATATGATCTTTGCATGAACTAGATTATTTTTATGATTACTTATGGAGACTATAATGTCTACACAATTAACAAAATATTCTATCAAATTTAAATGAAATTTTAACTTAAGGATGATAATTAGGTTTTTATAAGTTTTCAATGACTTATGTGTCTGCCTCAACTTTCACATGGACTTATATGGGATTATCTATGTTTGTTGGAATGAAAATACATATTTAGATAACAAAAATCACTTAAAAAATATAAAAAAAATTAAATTTTTATAAAGTGTTATATTGGAGTATATATTGCATTATTACAACATAAAGTCTAATAGTGGCTAGAGCCCGGTTTTTAGATTGCACATCACTAGAAAAGAATAATGTTAGGATAGTTATGTACATTTTTTATATTTTAAAAATAGTAAGTTTGATCCAATGGGATATATATATATATATATTTTTAATGAAAAATGCATATTGCTACATGTTCCCTGCAAGAGTAGGGAATATATATTTACTATTTTAAAAATAGTAAGTTTGATTCAATGAGAGTATATATTGCGTTATTACAACATAGAGTCTAATCAACCATGACCATACAAAAGCATTGCGAATACATTAGACCGGCAAAAAATTCACCCTAAGTTCCAACATTGGTATTCTCATTTAAAAAGTTGAACAGTGGGCTGATTACATAGTCCTCATATTTGAATCTGGAAAGTCAATTTCATATTCTCAAGATAGATCGTGAGCATGTGAGTATAACTCAAATCTGTAAACACATCATAATGGACAGTAAAGTTAGACATTGGGACTAATTTTCAGACCGATAAACATAATAAGCCCAATAAACAATCTAGAATAGGTTATCCCAAAAAAACGGTTCCAAAAAATGCTTTTCTGTGAAAAATTATATAAAAATTGGCTCCTAAATAACAAGGAAAAAAGACATTTCAAAAAAAAAATAAAAAAAAAATAAACTGATTTTATTTAAAATTATTTTTTCAGAATTGATTGCAAACAGGGAAATGCAATCACTATGATATGCTACAAAAAAAATGACGATAAATCACACTCATGATAAAAAGATATACAAATCTAATAACATTACAGTTATGAAAAATAAGGATAGAGGGTATTGAACTAAACAGAATTAGAACAAAGATTTCATATGTCACTCAGATGTGAATTGCATGTCCATTCTAGTTAATAATTCAATAAATTGAGTGTCTCCTATGCAGGATGGCATATTTTGGATTATACTCTTTTACAATGGCTAAAAATAATCAGAATTCCATCATGCAGTGAAAATAATTAATTTTCATATTAACACTAACAATCAATTTGACAAATTAACATGGCATGGATACCAGTCATAACAAACGGGAAAACAACATATTTAGAATGATGGACACAATATTTATAAAAAAGGAAGCATCATTAAACATTAGTTATATACCAACCTGAGGGAATTATTGATACGGAGGTGAACCGTGAACCTGCAATTCATATTACCTATCGAAAGCAAGCTCCTTTACAGCAAAAAGTATTTTCTTTGCATCATCTGCAAATAATAAACATAGATAAAAATTCGTAATCAATATCGTGGAAAAAAAAAAGATTACTCTCAGGAATTACTGAGGACAGGAAATTATAGTGTACATTCAACAGAGTATTATCAACAAGTAGAAGACAATCTAACCTATCAAAACTCAAATGTAGCATGAATTCATCATTATAATTTGATAATGAACAATTGGCCCTACACTCCTTTTACCAATTTCTGTTATCACATATAAAATATCAAATGCATCAACCATACACGTGAATGTTTTCCAGCATTCACACTAAACTACAGCTTACAATTGTAACTCCATTATTATTGCTTTTTAGAATCTACAGAATTCAAAAGGTAATATGAACCTTTGGTATTTTATATAATATGAGAAACTGTTGATTTAAAAAGTAGACAAACAACAAGTATGACAATCAACTAATATGAACTGCACTTATAATGGATGAGTAAATTATTTATGACACCACACTAGTGAATAAATCATTGTACACCCTGGGTAGTAGGCTAGCAGCCATGAGACGTTGGTTTGACCCTCTAAGAATTAAACCACCTCTGTAGTGAGCTACAGCCCAAAATAACAAATGGACATCATTGAGCATTTTCTTGGCATTCCACAATCATTTGAAATTTAACAAAAAGATCACCTATTAATTTGCTTCATACCTGTAATGCTTGCAACATTGCAGTGTGACGGTACATTTGACTCAATCTCAACTGCTATTTTTGCAACGGCTATCCCAACTGCTAGACTTTGCAATATATCCAAACCAGCACAAACAGATGCAAGAGTTCCACCAACCAAACAATCCCCTGCTCCTGTAAGACTGGCAACCATTGCAGGAAGCGCAGGAAAATGTAGGCATTAAGGATTAGAGCTCGCCAGTCTTAAACTTCATGGAGCTGAAAGAATTTTTTGTAGAATTTCTTCTCATGATTTTCCCCAACGTTTCCCCAAGACTACTGATTACAGTGGTATTCACAGCATGATTCAAAAAGCTGGGCCCTTCTTTAGAACATAAGAGTACACCATCTGATCCAAGAGTCACAATAACCCATTTGATACCTTTTTCTAGCAACAGAGAAATTGCAGGCTTTAGCATTTGGAAAGACGACTCTATGGAATGCTTCCTTTCAGAGAAATCAACATTTGGAATCAAGTGAGGATTATTCTCAGATAGGGCATTTGCCATAGAAATAAGTTCATGCACATTAGGGGAAACGCTCGTTACCTGTAAAAGGAGTGTTGATTTAAATTCGAATAAGTAAAACATACAAGTTTTAAAAGAGACATCACTCGACCAATATGTAAAACTCCATAAGGTCTAAACAATATTGATCAGAAAGATGTTTTGTACTTACATAGCTGACAACTGATGAAATTCTTCTAGACTTCAAAATAGATACAGGCTCGAACCACACAGGGACGCCAGATTCTGCAGCCACTGGGAGAGATAACAAGTGAATAAATCCATAAACAGATATACTGTTCACAAGACAGAGAATTTGCTTGATGTATGTTTACTAATTTTACCCCAACACAAACATGGTCCGTGTGTAGACGTCTCTTCTACGAATGGGTTTCGTCTCATCCCCATGGGAATGTTTGTATTGGATTTTTTTTTTAGGTTGTACTTTCTTTTGGGTTTTCTCGCCTTTTATTAATACAAAGGTAATCGCCTACCGTTCCCATAAAAAAAACAATGTCTGTACATGATCCCATGTTTACTAGGAGACTAATTAAAACTTTGTTGAGATTAAATAAAAATCATATATTCCACATTGGAAATGTGACTTGGATTTCTGTTCACTGACGTCATACAAACATTGTCATTAGACACTTAATGAAAATTAACAGGAACTGATGGCTAAAGTAAGATACATTGGCAAGCAGCTTCCAGCGTCTGAGGCGCCAAATTTGCATCCACGATTAAAAAGGGAGCAGAACATATATTGTACCTAAATTTTCGTATCCAATCTGGCGTCAAAAATGTCTCCTGTGCCAACCATTACTAGCAATTTAAATAAATATCACAGCCGAAGAAGAATACATCAAGATGCATTCCACTTTCCAATGACATTGTAAAACTTGCTAAAAGATTGGATTAGAATTGAAATGATGATATGAAAACAGTAAAAAAAAAAAAAATCTTACTACGGCTTCAACACTTGCCACAGCTGTGGCTACTTCTCCATCTGCATCAAATATGTTTCACGACAGGTGTTGTAATGCCTTCAAGCTTGCGGATGCCTGTTTCAAAAAAAAGATTAGAGGAGACTATTAATTCATAAACACAAGACAGAAGGACCACCATGTTTTGGGATTTCCTCTAACTAGTTTTGACCATTAATGAGCATGAATCAAACATTGATTAGCTGCAAATCAATTGTGAAGTTCATTGATTATGCTCATGCTATCAACGAATCCAATTAATAAAGCAACACAGGCTTGCTAATGATCAAATAAAAGGCTACCTTCTGAAGAAAGTCCTACAGATTCCCAGTGCTCCAAAAGGACTTTTCCTATTTAAGGACAACATTACTTTCATATTCAAGAGTGACTAAAAATCATTTGCATGCAATGAAATATAGAGAGAGGCACAGTTGTATTAAACTAACCTGCCATGTCCAACCCAACTATGCTAATTATGAAAGGTTTGGTTCCAAGTAAAGACATGCACTCAGCAATATTTCGTGCAACTCCCCCTCTCATATATTGAACCTGCATCAATAATTTAACATAAATTTATGAACAGATTCTCAACTGCCAAAAATTTATAACCTAAAGTCGAGACGACTCCAACACTTCTGAAATCTGCATGGAGAATGAGTTTGACGCACTTCTTATCAAGAAATGACTCAACTGTTTCTTTCTATTTCTTACGCTAAAATTAATACATAAATATCACAGTTCTATCAAATTCTTGTGTTGTGGATGTCACAGTATGAACATTGCACACTAACAAATGACATAACTATAATTCTTCTGAGATAACTGAACATCAGGCTCTAGTAAATTGACATGAAGAATGTATCTTTCAAATGAACCAAGTTAAATACCAAATGATAGGTGTCACGGAAATAATTTCCGGTTTATAAAAATGATGAAATGACTATACCCTATAGTAGATCAATCATTTTAACAAAGAAAAATGACATAATCTACAAGTCTAATCCTCTCTTCTTAAATTAATAGTCATCACAGAACTAATCAAAGAGTTATCCGGATATCGATAATCTCTTCACACTGCTCTATCAACTATCTCATCAAGTAGGCAACACAACCATTAACAATTACTTGGAAACTTTACCAGATATTCATTTCGATATTCTGGTTAAACAACTAATTAGTAACGTTCATTAAATATCATCCTTAAACCATGGGTGTCTTGTATTTATTGGCATATAATATATTTAAATACGTCTTGGAAAGCAAGTTTTTGTATTTGTGACATTTAAAAAATGCAATTATCTCCCTTGTGGATTCAATGAATTCCTTGTGGATTCGAGTTTATAGGATCTTGACATATTAGATCCTTCTATCATTTCATGCTGCATTAAATGTATAAAAATTTCATGTTATTCGATGTCATGAACCTAACCATTAAGACAATTGGAAACTCATGGAATTTCACAGGTTGGCCTTATCACTCATTTTCAATCTAGTTTAAAAACTTTACGCCATCTTATTCAAACTCATAAAAGCTTTTCCCTTCTTATTTTTTCACATACTCATGCACTGTTCCTAAAAATAATAATAACAATAAAAAAAAAGAACTTCAAAGAAGAAATGAAAACATTGGAAAACCTTGCCAGGAGTGGTGGTCCCTGGCTTCAGAGCGGCCGAAGGCTTGGCGTGAATGTCCATAACCATACCTCCTATTATCACTGGAGGTGAAGCAACACTTTCCGAACTCACGCTCAAAAGATTCTGACAAAAAAAAAAACCCTAGTTTGAGTGATTTGCAACAAAAGACCAAAAAGAAAAAACTGGAAAAAAAAATTCCATGAAGACCTAAATGAAATTGAAGTGTAATTGTGAGAACCAATAGAAAGATTACCGAGTGGAGGTCCTGAAGAACGGATTGGGGTTGGGGAGGAAGGATTTGGCGGGAAATGGAATCCAAACGCCTCCTCACAGATTCATCCATGTATGATGACACCTTGGGGATAGGGGTGGTAAACGAGTCGAACGAGCCGAGCTTTGACATGTTTAAGCTCGACTCGTTTATAAATGAGTCGAGCCGAGTCGAGCCAAACCGAGTCGAGTTCACGAACCTCAACGAGCCTAGCGTTCTTCTTCATTTTAGAATTTTTAGAGATTAAAAACAAATTTTAACCTAAATCAATCAAGTTCATGAGTTTAAATGAGCATAACTTTATATTAATTTAATATTCTGATTTTATAAATGAGTTTAGTTAAGCTTTAACTAAGTTTTTATAACACGAGCCGAGTTTGAACACAAAATGAAGCTCGATCCAGTTCCCGAGCCTAACCGAGCTTTAAAAATTGTTCAAGCTCGTTTATTTATCTTTGTACGAGCCCGAACGAGCTTTAACCGAGCCGAGCCTGAACCGAGCCCGAACGGCTTGGTTCATTTACCAGCCCTGGAATGAAAAGGCCATCCGACTGTCTTCACTCCATTGAACAACCACGACGTATCAGATTATTAGAAGTTTGAAGTCTCTAATAAAAGATGAACGATAACAATATTAAAAATTTATATACTCTTATCCAGAAATGAAATGAATTATGATTTTTGGAATGTTTTTCAAAATGAAAATGGATGTTGATTTGGAATGGAACTACCGAAATATCTAATTAAAACAAATTAAAAGATGAATCAACATGACATAACAAAATCACTTGTGTAAGATTGAATTCAGTCTTAACTCATTCCTACCCTTGTCACCAGTAAGGTATTCGGGAATAATCCAGCAAGACAGAAATTCAAAATTTTAGAAATTCAGAAAATAGAAAAACAAAAAAAATAAATAGACAAATGTATCCTGACATGCAAAATCAACAATATCTAAATCAAATTCATGATATCCCTATAATGTCATGACAGGAGAAATGGGCTTCAGGGTTATGAAGCTTTTTTCCTTTTTACCTCAGCCCTGTTGCATGTATAAAATATGTTTTACATGTGTAATATGCGTTAACAAGGTTTTTTAAGCTAATTATAGATTAAAGCGCTTAATTAGACAAACTAAATGAGATAATTTTTTAATGAAAAGTGTGTCTATTAAATGTGAATTAATTAATAATGCATAGTGCACATTGTTTAAGCATGCATATTCAATGTACTTGAGGAAAATTAACAAAGGAACAAAAGAACATTTGAGCAAATTATTCATTTATCACCTCAAACTTAATTAGTATACATTATTAAATGCACCATGAACAAAGAAATATTTGAGATTAATATGCAATCTACTTGACAAGAATTGAGTATTTTATGGTTTTGTGCATAAAAACTGTCAACAATAAAAAGCAAAGTCATCTCATGACTACTTAAAGTGCTTCATACACATGCACTTAGCTAATATTATTGCCAGTGAACGAAAAATGGTCGGATTCGGAAGATAGTAAAAAATGTGAAACAAAAGAACATTTGGAAGGAACATGGCATGAACAGGTATCAATTACTATTTTTCAAAATATGTTGAGAATGAACTTGTTTCAACTTGATTCCTGTAGACCCAAATCGTCCATACCAAAGCGGGCACCAACAATTGTGATACTTTAGCTTGGACCGACCGATCCCCCGCCCTCTTCATCCTCTGACCAGCAGCCCACATGCCCTCCAAGTCCTCGAAATCTACATCCATCCCCGAAACCACCTTCATCCATTCCCACGCCCACCTCACCAATCGACACGAAGAAAATAAATGGTCCGCCAACTCTTCCTCCTCCCCGCATAGAGCGCACATCACCTCCAACCCTTGAACCCATCTAGCCAACCTGCTTCTGGTTAGAATTTTCCTTTGGTATAAAATCCACAAGAAAATCTTAACCTTGGGAGGAGCTTTACACCCCCACACTTCCCTGTTCTTTGTCTCCGTAACCGTTAAGACCGGCTGCTCCCTCCTTAACCAATCATACCCTGACTTAACTGTGAAACCCGACCCGCTCGCCGCTTTCCACACCGCAACGTCCCTGTTCCCCGGATCTACCCGTCTCGGCAGAAGCGCCTGCAATTGCTACTCATACTCTATCCTTTCAGATGAGAGCAACCTTCTAACCACCTTGACAGCCCAACGACCAGATGATTACAAAGTTGGTGCGTTTGGTTGCGCGATTGCGCTGCGATTGCGATTATAGGAAGCTGCGTTTGCAATCGTGCAACCAAACAGTTTTGTAATCGCAGTTTTAAACCCAGCGATTGCAGGTAAATAGTGCCCAAAAGCTGCGATTTCAAAAAGCTGAGAAAGTGAGCTTCCTGCAGAATCAGGTTTGCAATCACAGATTCCTGCAGAATCAGTTTTGCAATTGCTCAACCAAACGCACCCTACAACAATTTACAACAGTACCACCTATATTGAATTTTGAAAGACTGAATTTTTTTATTGTGAAAAAAAAAACTGACGTGATGACAGACTTTCCGTAATTTATGTTGGCAGATCACCATACCGCACCTCATGACCCGGATAGGACAAACAAACAAAGATTTCTCGGAAAAAACATATGCCACGTCACCGATCCTCCCAGTTCCCCATTCCGCCCAACTCCAACCGTCCATCCAAAACCCAATCGAACGGTCACCAATCTCCGAAACCACCCCAACCCGGATCCCTGCCCCCTCTATAAAAAAACCAATCTCCAACCACCGTCGAATCAGAAGAAAAAAAAAATCCCCAAATCGAAAACCCTAAAAACTTCGAATTCCTTCAAAAATCATGTCGGGGAGAGGCAAAGGAGGGAAGGGACTCGGCAAGGGAGGTGCGAAGCGTCACCGGAAGGTCCTCCGCGACAACATCCAGGGAATCACGAAGCCGGCGATCCGGAGACTCGCCAGGCGAGGCGGCGTGAAGAGGATCAGTGGTTTGATCTACGAGGAGACACGCGGGGTGTTGAAGATCTTCCTCGAGAACGTCATCCGGGATGCCGTCACGTACACGGAGCACGCCAGGAGGAAGACCGTGACCGCCATGGATGTCGTGTACGCGCTCAAGCGACAGGGGAGGACCCTCTATGGGTTCGGTGGTTAGGGTTTCTGAGTCTTCAAAGTCTTGCTGTCAAGAAAGAAAATTTGGGTTTTCTCTGATCCTTGTTTGTTTGTTTGTTTGGAATCTTTGTTTTGGGGCTTGTGTTGGGTGTAATGTAAGAATTGGAGGTGTTTGAGGAAATGGAAAAGCTGGCAATTTTTTAAAACTGTTATCATGTTTTTGTTTCGTGTTGATGAGTGTATTTTTGAAAATGTTGTTTTGCCGAAGATTCTTTTGGGTGTCCCCCATTGAATTTCTCTTTTGAAATGCTGTATAGTTATAGTTAATAATTAGTAAATGCCTGTTTTGGTAGAAATATAAGTTATCATGGGTTTACATTTATTTTAAGAATAAATTTTTTTTTTTTTGTTGTACTTTTTATTATTTTCATTAAAAAATGAGAAAATTAATTAGAGGTCATTGGGACCTATTGTGTAATAACAATAGGTCCATTGACTTTTTTTACTTTTCTTTAAGTCCCTTCATCCATCCATCCATCCATTTTGTTTAGGTCCTTCCACCCATTCACAGTTAATTCTATCATTTTTCTTCCTTTTTAACCCCAGCACTATTTGATAGATAACAGTGTATGCATATGGTATAACAATGTACTTTATCTTTTTATATGTGTAACAATAGTGTGCACACTATGCATAATGGTGTATACAGAATAATCAATATAAATCTATTTAACTTATAATAGCGAACAAACATTTCAAACATCATTTGAAACTGATATATCAAATATTTAAATTGATAACAGTGCATGCATTTGTTGTTTAAATCACCACCACTGAATTACAAAATAACCATAAAGTAATATTTACATTTGTTGTTTGCACAATTCACACTCTTTTTTTATTTCCTTTATCCGAGTCTCACTCTTTTTGCTCTTGGAATGATTTTAGCTACATACTCCCTCTAAACCTTGGAATGTATTGCTGCCTAAATTTAATGATGATTCCCTTTATCAGGTGCTCACCGTATTTGATCACAAACATACCACAATCAATCCTGAAAATGTCATAAATGAATATCGTATCACGTACGTTGGGATATAAAGCCATGATAATATAACAACACTTACCATTGGATTGTTGTGGGCATTGATCATCCTTGTGATTGGTCAGTTAATAATATTGTGCATGAAATGATACAAATTGAAATACATTTTGAGTGACTGAACTTGCATATTACGATCTCGCACTATCAATATAGGATATATACATCATCACAAACAAAATAACAATGTTCCCATATATGATTAAGAGTGCACGTATACTTATAATAGTGTACGAGAGGAGTATAATAGAGAAGCTAGCTAACAGAGAAAATATACTGATCAATCTGTATAAGAGGAGCATAACAGAGAAAACATAACAATGTATAGGAAGAGCATAACGGTGTACATGAGGATCATGATAATGAATTTTGAAGTTCTTTTGTCATGTGGATATCCTTATAACTACAAAGAGTACAAACAAAACTACCTAAGTAACCTCTTTCTCATAGTTGAATACTGATCAATCTGATAACAGAGAAAATATACTGATCAATCTGATAAGCAAGCAATTCTTATATGTGCCTAACATCCTAAGTAACCTCTTTCTCATAGTTGAATACTAAGAAGAAATTACAAATCAAGGAGATCACAGCTTCAACTATGAACCTGTGCCTAACAACCTAAGTAACTCCTTAAACATCTAGGTTAACATAAACAATACCAAAAAAGAGACCAATGCTTTTTTTATATAGGAGATGGTAGGCATGGGACCTAAATTGTGTTATAGGGGATGCCCAAGCAAGAGGATCATATTAGGATTTTGCATATTAAATTTAAAATATACACATCAATTTATACAAGAGAAGCATAATAGAGAAAATATAAAACTGTACAGAAGGAGCATAATAGTGTACAGGAGGAGCATGATAGAGAAAATATAAAACCAATGTACATACAATAGTGTTAACATAAAACTTAGATTTTTCATAGTCAATCAAACTTCTATAACCAATAAACATATAACATATTCAAACAATTACATTGTTGCTTAAAAATCAAATAGAATGAGTGAGTAATGCTTAATAGTGGGTCAAACAAAATAATTCATGTGAAACACATATGATTAATCCCCAGCTAATGTTGATTTAACAAAGTAATTCATAAATTAAATTTAGTCTCCATGGTGAATCTAAATTAATCATCATAATGTCATCAACTCGGGGTTTAGTTTTGATACGGGTTAGGCCCAGATTGATGATGATATCAATGTACTACAAAATCAAAAGAAAAAGTTAACGGTGTACATGTGATGCATAACAATGTACTAAAAACAATGTAAACATAAGACCAACATTTTTTTATTGTTAATCAAACTTCCACAACTAATTTAACATTTAACATAGGTTTAGAAAACATTGCATAGTTACCTAGGATTAGGGATGAAGCATAACATCTTGAAACACAATAAAAATAGATTAAGAGTGTACATATAAAGCATAACAGTGTACTCATAATAAAGTAAACATGAAACTTGTATCATATTGCCATACCTCATAAATTTGAGTCCACATTGCAATCTTCATACAAACACTAAAACTATATATAAGTTGTAACATTTCTATTCTCCTTGATTCATGGACATTCATATGTTCTTAATCATTCTATTATAGTTCGTTACCATTTCATTTTGTTTTAACCTTTCATATAATCATTCTCTAACCCTCTGTGCTGTGAACATAAGTCTAAAACAGTCCCCCAGACCAATGAAAAGTCTAAAAATGATAAGTCCCCCAAACCAATGAAAAGTCTAGAATGATATCAATATACTACATAATCAAATGAAAGATTTAACAGTGTGCATGGGAAGCATAAGAGTGTACTAATAACATAAATATTACAAACAGTACTAACAACAGAAATAGAAAGTACAAATAGTGAACCTACTTAAATCGCATAGGAAGCATAAAAAATGAAACAAATGGATCGACTAACAAAAATTCAATAAGGCTTACTATTCAATATATTGTCTAACTAAAAATTATAAACTCTTTTACCTGCACAAGGCATTTCAACAGACATAAAAAATATGTTACCATGTCAAAGTTTAAATGATCATGCTCATCTTTTTCATATGATTATATAGCAGTCAACAAGATGCATAACAAAATTTCATCAATTTCTCATCAAATATTGATTCATTGTGGGAATCATATTATTATTTTATATAATAATGACATAGTACAATTAAGAAACACATCCTATAACTGTCCAAACAGAGTCTTGGATACTAAGATGACCAATGTTAAGCTAGTTTCTATATTATATTAGGATTTTGTATTTTAATTATAAAACATATTAACCAATCTATACAAGAGGAGTATAACAAATAAAATATACTGACCAATCTGTATAAGAGGAGTGTAACGGAGAAAATATAAAAATGTACATGAAGAGCATAACACTATACAAAAAGAGTATAACAGTGAATTCACAAAATGAAAGGGGAAAAAGATGAGGAATAATCCCAAAATGTTTGAAGACACAAACAAATCAATACTAATGCCCCACCAAGGCACTGGGAACGCTTCTGACAAACTTATGTCCCATTGTTGGATAATAAGAAATTTTTGGTTACTTAATGCAACGAGTCAATTTCTCACATCTTCTATGTCGTAGTTATACATAGACAAAATACCCTTATTTGTCTATGTATACACCCTTATTTGTCTATGCATACACCCTTAATCATATCTGTGTACACTGTTAATTGACAATATATACACCCTTATTTATCTATGTATACACCTGATTCAGAACCCAATTCAGAACCATAAAAATAAAAATTCAAAGCCCAATTTAGAACTATAAGCACAAAAATTCAGAACCCAATTTAAAATTATAAGAACAAAAATTTAGAACTCAATTTCGTAATTATAATTTAGAACCCATTTAGAACCATAAGAATAAAAAATTACAACCCAATTTTAGAATTATAATTCAGAACCCAATTTAGAACCTTAAGAACAAAAATTTAGAACTCAATTTCAGAACCATAATTTCATAACCCATTTTGACATTTTTAGTGAAATTATAGAAACCAAAGACCCTAACTAAACACATATAAAGTCATAATCAAAACCCAACAAAAATCTCACCTGTTTCATTAAAAATCAATCTATCTCATTTATAAATCAAACAAAAACGAATGCAAGGGAGGGAGGGGGTTCTAAAAAAGAAAAGAAATAGTGGAGCCCAACTTCATATTTTGTTCAAACTGTCATCACACATACTCTCAAAGGCCTTTGTTGATGTATTCATACGAGCTGAGGACGACATCGTGAGTCCCGACTCCGGTGGACGCCTGGAAGACCGAGTCGACCATGCCCTTCCCCTCGTGATGTCCTGCTGGTCGTCTAAGATGTCGTAGACGAGACCTTTCTACCTATCTTTCTTCATCTGCTCCGCCTCTTTCAGATCCGCCGCATAGATCTTGAACTAGTCGGGCAACTAGGGTTTTTTTGGGGGAGAGAGTTTTTGTTTTCATGGGAGAGAGGGTTTTTTTGGGGGAGAGTTTATTTATATACGAGAGTATAATAGGAAATTGAAACGGACGTTAGGGGTCTGTTAGAGAAAAGGACCTAAAGATAATAGGTTTTAAGACTTAGGAACTTATTGTTAAGGTAAAAAGTTACAGGGACAAATAGTTAATACATGGGTATCCCTAGGGACCCCTAATTAATTTTCTCTTAAAAAATTAGAAAATATGATAATAAAAAATAATATAAATAAAGTATAAAAAATAAATTTGATACGTGAACTTGATTGATGTATAAAAGACATTTGGTTTGATGTGATAAAATAATACAATTTTAGATGGAGATGTAGAATGCAAATATTAGTTTATTTTCACATAACCATATTTATTTATTTTTTCTATTCAAACACTTTTCTTATACTCATTTATTTTATCTTTTATTCTCTCATCCAAATAGTGGCAAAAACCTGAAAAATAATTAAAATAATATAAAAGAATGAATGGATTAGAAGTTACTAGTTTAATTATTGGATCAATTGTAATTATTGTATTATTGAATTGTGATATTATCATGGCATAATCAATATGATTATTAATTAATACTATATATTTTAATTAATTAAATATGAAATATGAAATATGAAATATATTAGAAATTCTTAGCATAATTATAAAGTCTTCATTTATTACATTTTAAGCTTTTACTTATAAAATTGGTTCATTATAAATATCAAGTCTTCATTATATAAAATTCGTTTTCAAAATTTGTTGGTTTAATCAGTGGGCTAATTAAGTTTTATCAGTTTTATATCATCAGATTTAGATTTTGAGGGTAAATTAATCCTAATTCAAAACACGTGAATATTTAATTAGTTTAATCGACATAAAAAAATCATAACAATTGCTTTTGTATTATAGGGGGTCTATAAACATAGTTGTGTGTAACATTTTCCTTCCATTTTACATGTATTCTCTAAAACAATCAACCATAATTCCATCCCACCAACATCATCATCCCAAACTTGCCACCACAACAAGTTCTTGGGATGTGGGTGACCGCGGGGCGTTGAGGACGTTCTCCTCCTCCCATGTTAGAAGCCTCTTCTAATCGGGAGGGAGACGTCTCGTGGTGCTCTTGGTTCTCGTATTTGATCTTTCTATTTGTCTTTATTTTCGTCTTCTAATCTCCTCCTGTTCGGAGTTTGTAATTCGAAATTCAGTAATGAAACCGGGTAGCAAACATCTATCTTTTATTATAAAAAAAAAGTTCCTGAGCTAATGGAGCTTTAGTTAGCCGGTTAACAATCCTATCTTAAAACACTAATTTAAAAAAAGAAAAAAGAGTACCTTGAACAACCATCCTTCCAAAGACCAACATATGATCCATATTTATGTATTCCTCCTCTCTCCTCTTCACCAAAAAAACCTTTAAAAGAAAAGTAATCAGACTATTAAAAAAACCTTATTATTAATAACCAAACTAGAAACAAACCTATAGGAGGAGAGGAGGCAGAGGTAGTATGGATGAGGAACTAGAGAACAAGGAGGGCATACTGGTCTCACCTCCTCTAGCTCCACCTCTACCGAAATCCTAGCTTGCTAATCATCAACACAGGATTTGACACATTAATAATGTCATCAATTATACGGGGTTTGTGAGCGATTCTTGCATACTAGATTTTTTCAATATTAAAAGAATATAATTTTGAAGTTATGGAGAACTAGAGTAGTCTCCTTTTTCTTTTCTGGAAAAGAAAAATGGATTCACATTAGCCTGCATATAGCAAGGTACAACAAGAATTGGTAAGGTTCCAGTTCGCTCCTACTTAAAATTAAAAGTGTTCAACAACCCAACTTTCAACCCAAACTCATGTAGTAAAAACATGCCAACCCAAGTTTTGATTCACGTTGTGAACCGAGCATTGATTAAATCGACAAACACCTTCCACCACCTTGAAAGAAGTTAATGAATTAAATCCTACAGAGCATAACAAAGGGAAAAAAAAGTTCTGGTCAAGGTTTCCAACCTCAACTTGAATATTTTCTATTTCCTCCAAACCAAGATGCATTAAAAAGAAAGATCGAAAACAAATTTGCATGGTCCGCCCATCTTGCAATGTGGCCTTAAGTCAAAACACACAACAAATCATTAAACAGATAGATGTTCATTATTTCAAATATACCTTCGTATCATGAAAATACAACATTGTGAAAAATTGAATCAACATACCATGGTCTAGACCAAGTTATAATCATCGGAAGCCAACTAGCTTCCCTCCCTCGGACCACACCTTGCTGGCGAGGTTGTTGGAATGCATCTGCTTCACGCAGTCATCTAGGGTTTGACCCCGCTCACAATCTCCGTGTGTGGGTAATTACCCCCAGTGGGTTGTAGCTTTGGACCTTAAGCCATGTTCTATTACACTCACCCCTTGTGGACTTTGTAGAGAGAGATGAAAAGGATGATTTTCTCATCCCTTCGTGCAATTCCATCCTAAGTCTGTTACGCCCCGACGCGTTACCGATCAAACAATAATCAACAGGATCAAATAAGATAAGGCTACATGGAAGTGGTAGTCAATAAAAAGAAATGATGCGGAAGTATAATATACAATTAAATCTGTAAATCAAAAACATTATTACAGACTCGAATATACAATTACTGTCCTGTGAGAGCCCAAGTCTAGTCCAAATACAACCACATGTGCGACACGCAAAATTACTAATACATACAAAAAAATATAGGATTATTGATAGCCCTGCACTTGTCAACCGAAAGTTGGGACACTCCACGCACGAACTACGCTACAGGGATGCTCCAGCTCCACGTCTCATTGTCCCTGGTGAAAAACAACACATGAGGGGTGAGCTACAAGCTCAGTGAGTGGCAAGAATCCAACTCAAGAATAATAATATAACACTAGCACATTTTTCCTTTCAAGGAAAGACATGGATGGGAGAACACCGATATATATATATGTCACGTAGAGACGTGACCACACATCACCCTCACCCTCAACCCAAAGGGGGGAAACTGTTGGGACTTTTGGGAAACAACTAATCCATTAACACTAACGAGTCGTAACACAAACTAATACCACGCTACAAAGATTCTCCACATCTAGATAAATACGTACCAATCCCTCGCATCATCTGGTAGCCCTCTCCCGGGTAATCCTCATCCTAACGGCCATCCATGATCAGTACTCAAGCCTCGTACGATGGTGGCATCATACTCTGGGCATTCCCAACGATATTGTGGCACAATGCAAGACAGATTCAACACCGGGTAGCTTCAACGCACGATAATGTAGGGAAACAATACTCCATGTTTGCAATATCATCCAGTAGCCCTCTCCCTGACGGCCTTCCGGTGGCACGGTGGCACCACGCAGGGTAGCTCCAACGCTGGGTAGCTTCGACGCACGATGATATAGGGAGGAAACACTTCATGTTCGCAATATGATCCTCGCAGATCAACTACTATCCTCTAGCAAATACCATTGCTATACATAATTCTTTTGAATTCCCGCACAGATGCATCACTTGGATGCAGGGGAAAGAAGCTAAACACTCGCATTCAATTATGACGAGACATGCTCATAAAGACGGGTCATGCACACGCTTAACACAGGTAGGCCTAACATACTATTGTCATAGCTATCGGGTAACAAACACCGAGTAGCTTCCACGCACGATGATGTAGGGAAACAGTACTCCACGTTCGCAATATCGGTAGCCCTCTCCGAGGTAGCCCTCTCCCTGGCGGTGGCACCACACAGGGTAGCTCCAACACTGGGTAGCTTCGACGCACGATGATATGGGGAGGGGGTACTCCATGCTCGCAAGACGATCCTCCCGGATCAACTATTATCATCTAACAAATACCATTGCTAATGAATTCTTATGAATTCCCACACGGATGCATCGCTCGACGCGGGGAAATAAGTTCTTGCACTGAATCATGATAAGACATGATCCTAAAGGTGGGTCATGCACGCATCTAACATAGATAGGCCTGATATTCTATCATCATAGCTATCAGATAACAAACACCAATACCATAATGAATTCTCATGAATTTCCATAGAGTTGCATCACTCGGATGCAGGCAAAATAGCTACTACATTTGCATACTAAAACATGTATGATCATGACAACAACAAATCATAGATATACCTATCACAAATAAAGCCAAACAATTAAACATACACACAATTATCAAATGGGAGTTCCTATCACAACAAGACTGCATAGACCACATGTCCAAGGAACCTAGCATTTGAGAATTAACCACATCTTCTAAATCAATCACATGATTCCACTATATGCACAAGATAATAGTGAGACCCATTTATTAGCTATCAATAAGTACAAGCATATGGAATTAGATTCCCTAAACAAGCGGGGAATCAACAAATAACAATGTTAAGTAACTTATGAAATAAATAAGTTCACCACTCCTCATAGAATATTCTAAGGAAGTGAAAGAAAATCACATTTCCTAACACAACCAAATTTCATCACTATAATTTTACATGACTCATCCAATATCACGTAGAGGCAAATAAGACTCATATAAAGTTCAAGGTAAAGACCAAACATCAAACAAATAAGAATTTCATCATTGAATGAGTCTTAACCACATTCTCACAAGGAATATGTTACTTAGTGACATACACAATAGTATAAGCAAAACACTATGTAACTTATTAATATAATGTCATGTCATACTCTATGCTTTATGATATAAAAGATACCACAAATAAAACTAAGTATAGGATCCTACATATCATAATTCACATATAAACCTAGCATGCAAGTTATTTAGCATAGTATGGATCTGATATAGCAATATAATTCAGGAATCAAGATTGAGTATAGCTATACAGCCCCACGGATGCGCGATGTAGGACTACATGCATCGAATGCATCTTAAAATGGGTGGATCAAACCACTCACAGGTACTTGGATTGCCGCACGTCCGGTCTACAAGATCTGCAAGAACAACCAATGATGTTCAATTCAATATAAAGCATCTTGACACATATGCAAGCCTTCTTCATGAAGACAACAACTCTTGACATTACCCACATCATGCATAATAACTCTTTGACACATACTTGTACAAGACTAATTCATCCACTGCAACCAGCCCCAAACATTAGTCTTCACGGCATAAAATACACATCCAAAAATTCTGAAATAAATCACACACATTCTATGACATGTTGGAATCATAGTCCGTGAAGACATAATAACTTAATTAAATCTCTAAATGCCCAAAATAAATTATTTTATGAAACTGGTCAATTTCTGCGCGAATCTGGACAGATCATGAACATCAGGCTATAACTTACAACACAGATATTATAATGACACTAAATTTCATTTGTAACATGTAGACACATAGATGATCATATGAAATGAAGACATAAGTCTCAAAATATGCCTCTAAATACCCCAAACACAAGAATTTTGAGGAGACAGAAAATCTGCCTTACAACACAAAGCCACCACATTCATACATTAATACAACCATCCTATGTGCAGCATCAATTACTCATAACCACACTCTCATGCATGCCCTCTATAACATCCTAGCAAGCATAAAAGTAGGGGTAGAGAATTACCAAGAGAGGGGGAGGAGAAGGGAAGGTGTTGGGGCTCACAATGACACCACACACACACCCACCCACCATCACCACCATCTCCTTTACAGCAAACCTTCTACTTGGCTGGACCAAAAGGGGAGGGCAAAACAAGGGATCAGCTAGAGGAGGAGGAGAGGAAGGATAAACATCAACAACAACAACATAAGCACTCACATACACCATGATCTTTTTCTTCTCCTTGCTCCACCATCTTCTCCTTCTCCCACTCATTGTGGCATTTCTACAAACACATGAGGGGTGTTGATCCAAAGAGGAGGGGAAAACATTGGATTAGCTAGGGGGGAGGAGGGGGAGGAGGAGAAACATCAACACAACATACACAACTCATTATACACACATTCTTACACTCTCTCTTGAGCTTCTTCTCCATCACCTCCATTTCCTCCACCCAATACACACACAAAAAGGGCTGGACCAGAACAAGAGAGGAGAAGAGAGAACCCCAGGTCGTGGGGTTTTGGGGGAATTAAATAGGCAAAGGAGGGATGGAATGACCAAGCTGTCCTCGGACTAAAAACTCTGAACAACCATCACTAGAATGGCCATAACTTCTACAATACAGCTCCGAATTGCACAATTCCAATGCCATTGGAAAGCTAAGAAGATTATCTACAAATTTCATGTTTATAACCAGATCAAATAACCTCTCCAGCTATTCCGAAATCTAGACTAAACATCTTACAGGGCTGCTGCCTGAATTTCTCATCTTCGGGGTATACTTGAAAAAATACCCATAACTTTTGATACACGAATCCAGTCGATCCAATTCTACTTCTGTATGGAAGCTAGCTCAAAACTGAACATCTCATGATAATATTGGATTTTTACCTCTTCATCTTGGATTTTAACAAAATCAAATCCGAATATCAAATCAAAACTGCATAATTCCAAAAATGTCAGAATGCGACAAAAATTTATAGGTAGAGCAATGTCAATACCAGGAGAACAGATATGCAATCAGATTTTGAACTGAATGACCAAACTATAAAAATAAATAAAACCCAATATTTAACAGCCAAAAAGTGACACAGACTTAACAAAGTCATTATCATTTTTTTTTTAAATATACACATCTATTAAAATACATGAAAATTATAACCCCACACTAAAAATGGAGCTCATACGATGCGATAGCGACAATACACACTGCAGTATTGTAGAAGCTGCAAAATAGACTGTACTAAACAAATAATAGGGCCTAATCTAATAAAGAAGACGCTTGGCATTCTATAAAACTTGTGAATAAAATATTTCTGGGTGCTGTTATACCCAAATCCGTTTTCAGTCCCAATTTCAACCTTTTCACATTAATAAAGCATATGATTCAAAAGAATTTTTACATTTTTTTATAAATACATCCATGTAATTCATTGAAATATATGTTTCATTTCTTATAAAATCATTTACCTCATTAAATGAAACATACTATTTTAAAAAAATTCAAAACACATGTAGACTAAAATTGAGACTGAAAATTGAACTGTTATCCATGATTTATTGAACCACTGCTGTCCACAGCTCATAGTAACATCACGATCAAACAAATCAACTTGCCAAAAAGTAGGCCATCTTAGAAAGTCATTGTTATAACATTAAACTCTTGGAAGCTCGAAGCTGCTCTTGTGGAGGATATGGTTTGGAAGGGTGATCAAGATAAGCTTTGATTTCAGAACATTTACAGCAAGCAAGAAGTCATCCAGTTCTACATTGACGGAGAATTTCTTGATTTAAGCAACCTCCTGACCTCTTCAAGGGGGTCCCATTCATAGACCTGAAATGGCATCTCTTGACTTTTCTTCTGTGAAGGCATTCCTCTGCTTTTATAAAGTTGGACCACCCTACAAATCACACAACAGACAAACAACAAAAAAATATAATAATTGAATTAGCTGTCACCAAATTCAATAGAAACATCCATCAGGAGAAAACAATTGTTAGCCCTCCATTTACCTTTACATTTATAAAGGCCAGATGTAAAGCCTCACCATTCTAAATTCAGAAGCAACACCATTCTAAATTCAGAAGCAACAAGAAGATTCTCCAGCATTTTCTCACATAGCAGGGAAGAAAAGTAGCAACTCTCATGTTCAACCTGAATTTATTTCAAGTATACATGCTCATAGTTATATAGTTCGCCACCAGATTTGTCTGTGCTGAAACATATAATGGAAATTCAATGTCTTGCACATCATCAAAGGGATTTCAGTCACTGTACATGATAGATATATTGCCCCCGTTTAAATAAGCTGCAAAGCAAAAGCGGTACCTATATATATATTTATTATGGCTACTAGTGGGAACTGATATGGATGTTATTTTAGAATGAGATTCGATCACGATATAATCTTTATCAAGAACAGCATGCCTCTGAAACCCCTGTTTTCTGCTCACAATCCGGATAATTTGCACCACAAACCAGAAATTAGAGTGTGAAGGGCTCTTAAAACCTTCTCCTCTTCAATCGACCCACACCACTTGGACCCACCTCATCCCACCCTTCGCCACTGAACCTGGATTGTTCTTGCTCATCCATGGCCCTTGGCCTCCTAGGCATTTCTCCTAACCGGTTCTTAACGTGTCTGTCCACATCCCTCAGTGGCATCCTCTCACAAAACTCAACCTCGCCCTCTATTACAGGCCGGTACATCGGCCTAGAACCACGTTCCATTCTGTAACGGAGGAGTTCATCATCTTCAGCAAGTTCAAATTCCCTAAATGAACCAATAGGACCATGTCTTTCGCCTCTGTGCCTTCTTATCATGTTGGCATCTCCATCCCTTGGTGGTTCATGAAATTGATTCGCACGCAAAGGTCCAACATACTCCTCAACTCCCACCCTTTCCCGCAGTTCTATTGGGTCAAACCTTCTCAGGTTCCTCTGCAAAACCCTGCCCGAAGGACTCCTGCCTGCAATAAGAGATCTCATATGGTCATGCTCCATGTTTCCCAACTCATCAGATATCCGGGACATGAATGTGGGAGATCCATGCCCCCTAGCCAACAAAAGATCCTCTTCCATACAGGCACGTTGGTTTGGCGACCTAATTCGAAAATTTGGAGGCGGTGATCGACGAATCATCAATTCAGGATGGCGTTCAAACATACCTGGAGATCTGGGCGATGGCCATGGATGAGGAGATCGTGTTCTGGCACTTGGTGAGGATCTAGAACATCCACTAGAGAGATTTAATCCCCTCCTCCCACTAGGTGAGTGGCTCCTTTCTCGACCAAGAATAGCAATTTCTGCTCTTTCAAACTGAGGTTGCGGATGCAGAAATGGATGGTCAACCACATCATCTGGAAGCCCACGCAAAAAATTTTCTTCGTGTCTCAAAATGACCATATCAGGTGCACCTGACGGTCCTAAGATTTCCCTAGGAGACCTCCGGATCATTTGCATGTCGAGCATAGAACCATCTCTTCCATAAGAAGAGAAATGTCTTCTAGGTGGTGGACGAGAAAGTACTTGCATTTCATCGATTGCCAGCCTCCTCCCTGACCTACTAGCAGTTAGCAGCATGCCGTCATCCGCAAAGATTGGTCGATCAGGCCGAATACCAGCTGCAATGAATCATTCATAGTTATAATTACGGACATAAATCCAATCACATACCACAGTATCCATCCGATCGTCAACACTCTCATGTTGATGCTCACCTGTCATGGGTCTGCGGAATATATGATCTTCATTCCTCTCTTTCTCAGACCTGCGGTGTTCATCCCTGCGGTTATCATCCCTGGATAAAAAGAAGCATGTAATAAAAGCTTTTTTAAAAACAAAAAATTGTGAACCAGCTAGATAGAGGAAAGCAAGAAGATCACCTCCTGCGTTCCCCGTTTCTTTCGCCCCTATGTGTCCTATCAATAGACCTTTCTTTTGCAGTCTGTGATGACATGGTCCTGCTTAAAATGGACTTCTTTATCCCAGAGGGGGAGCCATCAGAGGCTAGACCTGTATTTATAACTCGGCTCTGCCTACCACAACTATTGACATGTTTTTTTGCATCGCAATCATTCACCGAAGACTCTGTTTTAGATAAACACATGTTTTTATCCACATCTTTAGATCTACCAACATTGTTACCCAGATCATCCGTATCACCAGGAACCCCTGTTGTCAGTATTTCCTGTCCCATGCCCACACCATTTTTTTCTGTTGATGTTGACTCTGTCTCGGGGCCCTTTTTCCCTTCATCCTTAGCTGAAGGCAATACCCTGTGCAGAGTTTTTGTGGGAGTTCTCTTGACAGATCCAGAAGTTGGAACTTCAACACTAGAAACTTCCTTGAAACAAGACACTGAGCTGACAACTGAGTCATTCTTTTCATTGCACAAATCACTTATTGGCTCATCAGTGCTTTCTGCTTTGACATTTTCAGGAAGAAGAGTAGCATCCTTTACACCAGCATTATCATTTTCTCTACTGTCATGTGAGACAGAATCATCTAACTCCATGTCTACCACCTGATCATTCTCACATGCAACCTCTACAGGGGCCTCTCTAACCTCACCATCTTCATAGACATCATCATTAGCTTCCCTTGGTTTGAGCACCACACCATCAGGGTCATGCAGCTCATCTGACACACGTTCATTTCCATCATTTTCTTCTTTGATATTGTCCTCATTTACCTCACCATCTCCATGTGTGGCTCCCCTCATTGGAAAAGCATTTTCCAATTGACTATTGCCTCCATCCAAAGCAGGCAACAGAATTGTTGCCTCTCCAGGCTCAGAAGGAACAGATTCTACTGGGTAAACACCTACTGTTTCATTTGCATTTAAGAAAGAATTCAACTCTTTACTAGAAGTGACCAATGATCCAGAAATCAAATCCGTAGCCCCCTGAGTAGCCCCATTTGCAAGTGTGGACATGTCAACACTGTTAGGCATCTCTATATTCATGCCAGAAGAGAAGTCTGCATACGACTGATTATCATCAGGAGTAGCAGATTGGGGAACAGGATCAGTATCAACAACCTCATTCTTATTTCCAGCTTCCTGCAACAACACTCTGCTGTTGCAAGCCTCTGAATTAGGAGCAGAAACATCCGACTGACCTGTCAACCCACCCCCAGTTTCCAAGGTACCTACATGAAAGTCAAGTGGTTCAGATTTAATACACCCTTTGCTTGCAAATTTCTGGTTTCTGGCAGGGCAAATATTATCAGCCCCATTAGGAGGTTCAGATTTCACAAGTTCATGATCTAATGTATTGGAACCTCTCTTATCTGATCTCCTGAATTCTTTCTTACATGAAACCACATCCTCCATTGGTTCAGATTTTACAGATCCAAACTTAGCAGGATTCAGGTTTCTGCTGCCCAAGGATGACTTCATCGACGAGCCCGGATCGGATGCAAATCCTTGTTCAGATGAAGAACATGGAAGTCCTAGACTGAGACTGGTCTCTGAAGGTCCAAGTTGCAGTGATAAGCTGTTCTTGAGTTTAAAAGCATCACTTGAAAGAGAACAATGATTAGCCAGCTTAGAAGTGTTATCAGTCTCCTTTGGTATATGTCTCACCAGATTTATCTGTGTTGTATCACATTCTCCTAAGTTGTACTCACCAGGGATTCTATGATTTAAACCCAGATCAGTATTAGCATCTCCAACTGATCTAACATTCAAACCTACATCACATGAAGAGCCATCCCATGTCTCCATTGTAGTATTCAGGTCCCAATTTACCCTGTTTTCACAAGAATGGAATATATCAAACTTAATTCCAGTGTCATCTATCTTGCTTTCCACATTTTCATGTCTCTCGACGGAAGCAACATCTCCAATATGTCCATCACAAGATTTTAGTTTTTCAGAATGGCTCACCCCACCAGTTTGACTCTCAGTAGGCATTACCAAAATCCCATTTGGTGCCAATGGGAGTTCATTCTTTCCAAGTACTCTCCGGAATGCAGATTTTCCACTAGACATGAATTTTTCTTCAACACTTACCTCACCAACCGGTAGCCCAGAGGGTTCCTTCAGTGCTAGTTGTAGTTCAGAAAATGGTGACAATTTATTATTATTGGAATTGCAACTGAGAATCATATCACGGGTTATTTCCTCTCTATCCCTAGAAACAACGAAACTCACTGGTTCCTGATGATTAATTCCAGGATAATCTTCATCTTTCCTCTCAGTCTTTACATCCCTGTCCTCCACGGAACATCCCTTCGCAATGATGGGTGCCCCTATAACAGACATCGAGGAACCTGCATCAGAAACAGATGACACCGGTTCATCTTTTACAACAGATTTTGCATCTCTATACTCCAAGGAACATCCCTTTGCAATGACAGCTGTCCCTGAAACAGGCATTGAGTAACCTGCATCCGAAACAGATGATCCTGGTTCTGAAATGGATGGTTCGTCCTGTGATAATTCATTTCCTCCAGGCAGCAGAGATGGCTTTACAGTTACAGGTGATTGAGACTGAAACCACGAGGCCCACCTTTTCTTGATTGGCATACCTGCAATATGATCACTAGCATGCAGACTACGAAGGCCAACTCCAAGCTGCCAATACAAAACGCAACAATCAACATAAAACTAAAATAAAATAAAAGGATTCATGTGCCCTTCCTTAAAGGTTGCTTTTTACTAGAGATTTTAGTGAAAAACCAGACCTCTTCATTTTCAGGCATCGGCATTTTATTCCAGAACCTTATTGCTTGTGAAAACTGGACAATTTAACTGAATGCCCTGTTACAGTTTGATCTCAAAGTCCGTGAAGAGAAACAAGCCCATGCTTAAGATAGCCTTCACAGAATCTTCTATATAAGAGCATTCGACTTTTCACATAACCAATCCTATGACCCACAATTATCCTCAGAATGGAAGTGCTTCATCCCAGCTGGGTCACCTGCATAAAAAAGAACCGCACATAAAAACCTCAATACCCCATCCGAGTTGACTCAATATGAGAAGCTCAACTATCGAAATGCAGGGAAAGGAAAAATATTATTTAGTAAGTAACTACATGATATCGCTGCCAAAGTAAAACCACAACCAAACTATGAGCTATGCAAACAAATTTATTTTGAATTAAAGAAATGAGTATATAAAAAAAAAATCTGCACCCAGTAACCGAGTAATGTCATGGGATCAGATATGATATAGAAAGCCCAATAAGACCACTGATTTATCTCAATAATAACCCAATATTGTGGATCCCAAGGAGCAAAAAAGAGATCCAGTCATCAGTTTGTGAAAATATAAAAGTGTTTTCACATTCACAAACCGTTAAGCAAATCTCCTAAAACATCCAAGCTGCAATGAGAGCTCCGATAATGCGACATCACATCAATGTTTTTTATTCCCACTAATCATCACGGTCACAAACCCAGAACCACTTGGTGATCAATTCTAAAGGAGACTATTTGAAAAAAACTGTTTTTCAAACCTTGAACAGTACCATGATTAAAATTAAGAATTAATAAAAAAATTCACAAACCATGCTAATAAAAAAAACAATAAATTTGATTGGTAAAATCTCATAAGATAATTAAAAATAAAATCAAAGCATCTTCCCTAAACCTAACATATACTCTCAGTGAAGATAAATCAACCAAACCAAAAGTATAAAATGAAACAAAACCAAATTAAAAAGTAAAAACTTGAAAGCATTCTCTTCATCACCGACGACCGCCATCAATACAGCCTGCCAGATTAGCAGGTCACCTCTCGGATGCACCGCCATGTATCCAGTTCATCGTTCACGGTGCACGCGAGAGCTGAGCTACGAAACTTTTTCAAAGATCTCAAACAATTGAAATCCATACATACACAGCCACAAAAAACCACCAACCCTAAGAAACTTCCATATAAAACAAAACATCATGAGAACCATCATAAAAACATGAAATCTGAAGATTTTACCTAAGAACCGACGAGATCCTTCACAGAAACCATAACCCTAGAAACCTTCGACGGTTGTCGGTCGCTCGAACGCGTGAGCTCAACCTCGGATGCTCCGTCAAGAAGAGACGAATCCCTGACTGAACAAAGCAACTCTCTCTCTCTCTCTCTGTGGTTACACTCGTACGAGGGTTTCCCTGCCTTCTCTCTCTCTAAGCGCGACTGACGCGGTTTCTTTTGACTCTTATCGTATCGGCACATGGAGGAGACGTGTGACGTGTCATTACCGAAGGCACAGGTGTCGGTCGACATGACCCGAGATTTCATCTGGGCCGTTGGATGAGGTTTCGGGGAGACGTCTTTTTGTAACTGACGGGGACATTTGTGTGGGGGAAAATTTACTCCGGGTCCTCCTGTGAACCTCATAATTAATTTTAGGTTTCTAGAATGTCTGAATTTTTCTTAGATCCCTATATTATAGTTGAAATATAATTTATAGGTCTGTCTTCTATCCAAAGTAGAGTTATCTTTTATCTTTTTTTCAAGAAAAATGTTAGACTCAGCTTGTTTTACCAATCAAAACTCAGATCAAACATATTTTTATTTTTTTAAAATAGTAAATATCATCTAATGAAGTGTATGCTTTGATAAAAAGTGTATCTCTCTCCATTCTGATTGAATGAACATATTTTTAATAAGTCTAAAAAAATATTTAATGAGGTATATATAACGTCTAATGAGGTATATACTTCACTAGAATTCTAAGAAATACATATAATTGAATTGAGAAAAAACTGAATGTAACAATGCTCTTTTTTCAATTTTGTTATTGTCTTCACATTTTCTGTCCCTGCACGTCAAATATGATGATGACCATGTCACAATTAACTCTAGAAAGCCAATCATTTTTCATCATATCACATATTCATAATAACTAAATAAACAATGTAAAAAATACATTCTCAAATACACAAATAGTTTAATAATGTACACATATTTATTAACAATGTACATAAATAATGTAATAGTATACAGAAATGGTGTATAGACGGAAGGACCCGAAAATAATATACATTAAGGTCTATGGGCCTAAAATTAAGTCTAGATGCTCTAGGGACCTAAACATAATTCATGGTTCTGAAAGATCCACTATTAAAGTTTCCCTTTCTTTGTGGAAGGTGAGAGGAAAGCGAGATGTGGTGACGTGTAAATTGAATTGAAATTGACGGTTGATTTGGGATTTTAAAAACTTGCCGTTATGGACGAGACACGTATATTGATAGCTTTCGTGGGTTTTATAAACTATTGAAAAAGCAACAACTTGGCAATAATGGTTCACTTTAGTCTCACTCTCTTCTTTCTCCGCATCCTTTCCGGTTGCATTTTCGTTCTTCTCTTTCTCTTGTATCATTTTCAACCCCTAACTACATAATGAATATAATCTAAGTAGCTTTAGACCAGTTTCAAAATAAATAAAATAATAATGGTTCACTTTAGGTTTTGAAAAAAAGTTACCCAAGATATATTAATTTTCAAGTGAGTATATTTTACAGTTTAATTTGTATAGTCACGAACACTATAATAACATAATATATAATATATATCACTTATCATAATATATGCATTTATATTATGTGTATGACGCAATTATTTTTTTATCATTTTTTTAACACAAAAAATGTATTTATATATCTTAGTATATTCTTCATTTCATATAATAATATATATTTTATTTAAATAATGTATGATTTTAAAAAAATAAAACTGTAATTGGGGTTATATAAAGGGCTAGACATATCATTTTCCTATCATATATGGTGGGGCAAATTTTCCTTACCTCAATCCGAAGTGATTTGGATTTCATGTATTATTCTCCGGCTAATGTTTAAAGATATGTGAATATCTTTCCGAATTCCGTCGGTGGATGAATTGGGTGAAGTCACTCACTTTATGATGCATTTGTTTTAGCTTTCTTAAAAAGTAATTACACTTTAAATGTCCAAATCATGACCGTTAAGAGAATACTTTTCATAACGATATTAAAATTCTGATTTTGGGATCAACCTAAACAAAAGATATATAATATACTTTTATATAGGAAAAATGACTAAAAAAATCTCTCAAAAGTTAGAAATATCCAAATCAGTCACTTTTTAAAATTATACTTAAAAAAGTCTCATTTTACAATTTTGAAAACACAAAAGACTAATAGACCCTTATGTAATTAAATCCTTAATACATTCCACATCTCTTAACTTTGTTAAAATATTTCACCCTCTTAATTTTATTAATATATTTCACACATTTTCATGTAGGTCAATTTTTTTATTGTAAATTCTTTGTAATTAGATGGATTTTGTGAAACATATACCAATATAATTTGAATTTTTATGATGAACTACATTAAATATTGATGTTTTTTTTAAAAATAGATATGTACTAATGATATCATAATAAATAGTTAAAAAACAAAAAAATGTGAATAAAGATTTAGAATATTTCATATGTTGCATTAAAACACAACATATATTTAAATTACATATTATGATTATACACAATGAAAAATGATAAACAATATTATGTAAAATATATATATAAAAAAATACAGTATGATATATAATAACAAAACTTCTAAAATGATTGATTTTCATCATGTATAGAGAGATTATTGTTTTGTAGGAAAAATAAATTTTTAGTGTGGAAAGAGGGATATTAAAGATTTAATTAGATAAGGGAAGATTAATCTTTTGTGTTTCTAAAATTGTGAAATGAGATTTTTTAAGGTATAATTTTAAAAAATGGCTGATTTGGGTATTTCAAACTCTTATGAGTTTTTTTTGGTCATTTTCTCTTTTATATATCCTAAAAAGTAATACTTGTTTATGTGATTATGATATCATTTGCTTTTCACAACTATGGATATTTTTTAAAGATAGAAGCATAAAATATTACAATTTATGTGATGTATAAAAAATTAAATAGTCTTAACTTTCAAATTAAAATAAATAGAATAATATTTAAAATAATTTAAAATATGTTTATTTGAATTATAATATACTTTTTATATCTGAAAAGTTGACAAATATTTTAAAATATATGAAAAAAAATCATTAAATATATTTGAAAAGATTATTAAATTTTAAAACACCGAGATTAGATACGGTTTGTTGTGTCAAGATTTAAATGGATTGTAGATTTTTTAGAGAGAAAAAAAGAGAGATTATAGATCTAATATCTTCAACGTGAATTGTGAAGTGTTAATGTTTGTTATTATTTTAAAAAGATTGTGTTTTTGTAGATTTATTTAATTTTTAGTTTTTAAAAAGATTTTCTTGTTTTTGTAAATCAATTTAAGATTATCCAATAAATATTTACAAAGAATAATTTGAGAGATTTGCATTTTAATACTCAGTACAATATTTTAACGGATAGATTAAATTAGAAAGTAATTTCAAATAAATATTTTTTTGGGAAAATAAATAATGAAAATAATTTTTTCGTAAAACTATTTCATTATTTCAATACCGCCAAACATTGAATTTGATTTTCATTTTATCCATATAAATTAAATTATGAGGAATTCAAATTACATGCAATCAAACAGACCCTTAGACCGTGTTTGGTTCGGCTAAATGCTGAATTATTCAGTGCTGATTGTATAAGTACTGATTATTTTTATGCAGTTTTGTTTATAAAAACTGTTTGGTTCAACGAAAATATATGCACTTATTCAGATAAGTGTGTTTGGTTCACCACTTAACAGTAGTGCATATTAAAAGAGTATTTTGGTCTATTTAATAAGTATTGAATGTTATTTTAATGTTTGATTGAATATCTAAAAAACATGCTTATTTTTTAACTATTTTAAAAATATGGATTTGTTACCCAAAATATGTCACACTTTAGAGAGAATATTTTCACAAACTTGAATATTTAAAAAATGTGCTTATTTTTAACTGTTTCAAAAATATGGATTTATTCCCCAAAATATATGTCCCAATTTAGAGAGCTGCAAATCATTTCATTCTACAATTCAAGCAGTGATCATTTTTTTTCCTATCGATAAACATGGAAATACACTTCACCATATTATATCCAAACATTAATAAAAATTCAACCCATATAATGAAAACATGAAATTTTCAAACCTATCAATGAATTTGATATTTTAAATCATAAATCACCATGATTAAATCACTTGAAAAGTCTCCCAATTGTCAAAAACCAATAGTGCCTCCAACAACAGTAACATGATACCATCATTTCTGGTGTTCAAGAGTTGCATTAACAGAAGAGAACTAAAGATTTCAAATAACTACAGCAAAATTTATTAATCCCACTAGCATCATCTTCTCAACTGTAATGCCAGAAATAATTGTTTAAGCAACAATTCATCAATCATGCAGTGTTTCCAGAATATTATCTTCTCTAAATAGGTAGTACCTGAGCAAACATATCAGGAAAACCAATGCTATCATAATAACATTATTTCACATGGTGTTAAAAATAGAAATATCCGCAATAAGAAATGATAGTTTCATAACAGAAAACCATTGGTTCTGTTACATTGGTTTAAATAGATCAATACCAGTAAACAAAGAGAAATTTTAATAACGTTTAAATAGATAAAGGGCATAGATCGACAAAATTTGTTTAGCATTTCAAGTATAACAATGCATTTCAAATAATATTTCTAGCCATATTTGTCTAGCAGGGCACCTTAAAAGCCATCAGTGGAACCAAAAAAATCATTTTATATCTATTTCAACCACTGAGACCATTCTTTATTTATGTTAATGGAGCAAAACGTGCATAATTTCTGGACATCATTGTTAGAAGTGACAAAATTCCACCCAATGTTGATGAGTGGTTACACCATTAGTTACATAAATGGGTAAATCAGCTTGGTATGCCTAAGGTGGGAGATTAAACTCAAGAATATTGTAATTTCTTTATGGGTAAGCTGGGCTCAAAAAATTTTGAAATTTTGAATAAGATCAGAAAGACTTGAAAATTTCTTGAAATTTTGAATAAGATCAGAAATACTTGAATTTTTTTGTTTCTTGTTTTTTTTAAATATCAACCATAAAGGTGATTCACAATATGGTGGGCAGGAGTGCAACGAATCGACAAAGACTATAGATGAAAGTAGACATCTCTCTCATCCATAATATGTAGTGATCATTAGACTATGGACAAATATCCTTTTCGGGGATCAATTTTTATTGTAGTTTGAACAAAAGGGTGCACACACTCATCAATAACATCATGAATTCAAGAATTGGGTTTAATACAAGCAGAATTTTAAACTCTTATTTCAAAAAGAAACAAGAATGTTCCATCTATTACAGATCTGATGGCATTATAATGAGTCATATTTGGGTTAGAAAATTCCATGGTTATGCTTATCAAATCCACAAACATTGAGAATTTCATGTTTCATTAGAGTTATTTTGGCATATTTTCAAAATCTACAGATTTTTGGATGTTAATAGCATCAGGAGAATTTCACATTCAATCTTGACCAGTCAATCAAACATATAAACATAAACATATAAATTTCTTCCAATCGAAGTTGTTTCAAAAATTCCATTTGTTCCCAAAACTTTCCTCGAACAAACATACATAAAAATTGATCATAAATACAACAAAATCACAAATATAGTAGCTCAATAATAATCGACCAAAAATCACATTCCATATCATTTACTTCTCCCCACATAGACTCACCTTCATCTTCAATCCCCCTTCTTCCCACATATGTAATGGAAAATATAAAAACATAAGCAATTGAACTTGTATCACCTTCAGGTCGGATCGAGGAGGTCGAAACAGAGGAGGTCAGAGGTCGGTTGGGGAGGAGGCGACGGTAGATGGTTAATGGGGTTGGAATCTCGCTCTTCGGGGGGTTTGGAGATGTGAACGAGGTCTGTGGATGGGAGGAGGCGCCGATTCAAGGTTGTTCCGGACGGTGGAGGGGGGTCTGTCGATTAGGGTTTTCGGACGGCGAAGGGGTGGTCCGCAACGGCGTTGGGAGGAGGTCGATTAGGGTTTCGTCACGGTGGAGGGGTTGGGAGTTGACGGAGTAGGGGCCAGGAGGCGACAAAGGCGGGAGATCGGTCGATTAGGATTTTGTCGGGGTGTTTCGAGGAGATGATGAATATGTGAGGAGAGAACATGTCAAAATTTTGGTTATATACCCCTCGTAATTAACTCGAAGTAGCAGGGGTATGATCGTCTTTTCACGTGGGGGACGAATAGGCATAATGTGTTCGGCGGAAAAATAAGTTACAATCAAGAGGCTGAATTATTCAGTGGATTTGTGTAAAAAGAGGGAATATTTCAGTACTGGGTCTCAACCAAACACACTTGTAACAAAAAACACTGAAAAATTCTGGTTTCAATCCAATAAGCAATGTCCTTTAATTCAATTTAATTCAATTCATCCCTTATACAAGGTCCTGATAAATTTCTAGGGCTTGAAAGTCTTATCAGGACCTTGTAAGGATGGGTTGAATTGAATTGGGGATGGGTTGTAAGTTGATGAGTCACCGTCTGACGAGATTAGATTAGACAGATGATTGGAACCAAACACAGCCTTAGTTTTTTTAGAATGAGTTCACTACCTCCATATTTTTGTGTCCTCTCTCTTTTATTAGCCTTTTATCATTAAGATCATGCCAGATTTTCTTTCAGATCCATTATCCGCCATAATTGACGATGAGAGGATATGGGGGATATTGATCAAACTCATTATCAAATCCAAAGACCCAACAATCCAGTAAGATTTGGTGGGATTTTCCCAAGTGGTGCAGTCATGACCGTTGTACTAACTGAGCTTATTTTTGTGCCCTCTCCCTTTTATCACATATACTTGCATAGTTATACCCATATATTCATTGCAAATAAACATGTTTTTTAGTTTTTTCTCCCCCCTTATTACATCCTATTCCTCCCATATTCCTCTATCCAACCTGGGTGGAAGGGAACATGCAACACATGAGGGAGTTAAAAGTTCCCCATGATGTGGGAAATTCCTCCCACAACAAGAGGAATACATTCCCTTGGTCAGGTAGGGGACTCTTGGGAGGAGATAAACTATCGTTGCTCCTAAAAGGTGTCCAGTCTCCTCATTAGAAGCTCTTGGGACCCCCCACCCCCCCCCCCCCCCCCCCAAAGTCCGAGCAGCCGCAAGAGACTCTCCATCCCACCGATGGAATATGCTAGTGGTCCGTCCGTTAACTAAACATGAAGATGAATTATTGATAAGTGGTTTATTTTACAATCTAAAATACAGTTTATATATAACTTGTTGAAAATCTACTGAAACACATACTGTATATACTTCATTAAATTTTTTCTTACACTTACTAAAAATATGTTCATTCAACTCGAAACATAGCGATGTACACTTTTTATTAAAGCATATATATACCTCATTAGATATATTTACGATTTAAAAAAAAAAATATGTTTGGTCTGAGGTTTGATGGATAAAAATGACCAAATCTAACTTTTTCCTGTGCCTTTACTTCAGCTGATTATGGTCCACTTTAAAGCAGATGACACCCACCTATTGAACAATCTGATATGTGAGGTCCATGAAAGCTTGATAGGTACCAAATGATTACTCATATGTGACGCATTGCAAGGCCCGCCATGTCTCCTTCTCCCACACCTACCTTGACTATCAACTTTTATTTTAACTTATGAACATATATATATATTTTTTAAGTTCAAATATTTTTCTCTCATCCGTTTTATTATTAGCCAGAAAAAGGGGATTATCCCATCACCCAATTAGGATGATCTTGATATTCTCTCTTGTTCCAAATTAAATATGATAAGAACAATCTTCCATCAGTGTAACCAACAATCGGGTTGTTTAATATACAGGCTTGATGTATACGTGCATGGGTGAGCCGATGAGCGGTAATACCAAACCAAAACATCCCCTTTGAAAAATTCAAACCTCGAACACCCAACGGAGAGACCAAGTCAGCGAGAGAGGGAAGTACTGCCCAAAAAGAAATTGAAGACCCACTCTAGCCTATGATTTTTTCATGATTTCCTTAGTACCAAAATAATTGATTTTTTATAAAAAAAGAACAACACAAATTAAAAAGTATTCGGTTGTTAAATTTTTGTTTTGGGAATTGTCAGATGCCTTTGACTAGGGTTTAATTTTTTTTTTTGCCTCTGCACTTTTATTTTTATTTTTTATTTACTCCTGAAATCTGGTCATTTTTTTTTTGCCAGGCCAGTGTTAAGATTCTCATCCGTATATTAATATTACATTTCTGTAATTGATTGTTAAATATATGTAATTGGTTATTACATTTCTGTAATTTATATGTGATACTCGAACTACCCCTTACAGACAGTTACATAAATACATAAATATAATGTGATATATACAGTACAAATAATTATAGATATTTAATAGTTGTCTACAAAAAATATTAAAATACGTAAATATGTTTAAACACAAATTGTCATATATACATTTTCAATGTCATTACAATATCATATGTAAGTGCATTCAATGTACGCAAAATTGTTATAAATACAATCATAAAGTTTCATTAAAATAGATACATCAATTATTTGAATTATAATGTTTTCTTCATACCTTAATGATCAGTTGTAGTCTCCCCCTTAATCCTCTTCATTTCCTTTCGGATGAAATGAAACCCACTAAAATATCATTAAACTAGAAATTCAATGTATTTCACAACGAAAAACGGGATTTTCAAGCAACATAAAAAATACAACAAATAGTCAAACACCTAAATAAATTTATGAACAATTATAATATTTTAGTAGAATTACTTCTTGACCCATGTACAAAACAATTATAGAAACTAACATTTATATAACAACTACAATAAAAACTACAATGTAATACCCAGTGATATAATCTACCATTTACAGATAATATACATCATCTATTATTCTTATAACAATTACAATAAAAATTACAAAAACTATAATTTACAAAACAAATATGTAATATCATATATGGAACAAAACCAAAGACATATAAATTACAGAAATGTAATAACCAATTACATATATTTAACGATCAATTGCAGAAATATAATATTAATATACAGATGAGAATCGTGGCACTGGTCAGGGGCCAAAAAATAAGGATTAGATTTTAGGGTAACCTCTGGTCAAGGGGCATTTGGACAATCCCCCCCCCCCCCCTTTTTTTACATGGGGACAATTTTCAACATATATTTTAAACAAGTTAGAAATTGTTACCAAACTTGAATTACTAATATAATAGTTACAACTCTGAATTGGATGTGAAAAGATAAAGAATATAAAAAAAAACATAAAGTCAGCGCAAACAAAGAAACAAGAAATGAATGTGATCCCAAATAAATGGGGGTGTCTATAGGAACCGTATAACTCTAGAATTTGGCTTCAAGTTTAATTCCCAGTAATCCAATCACCTCTCTATAAACATAAATCAAAATCATGAAACACAATCAAAACATATCAAATCATCCAAATACATGTAGATTAATGTTTTTGAGCACGTACAAGATGACATGAAAAAAAAAAAAAATTGCAAATCACATTTACAAAACACAAAAATAGAAACAGAAGAAATACCTTCACCTTAATACCTCACACCTTACAACTCCAATCCTTCAAAACCAATCTCCCAAAACAATGCAAGTAACACTACATATATCATATGCAGTATATAAAAGATGGGTTCAAATGTTCAATTCATTTGATATACGATCACCTCCTCTTGTTCTTACTCCCCAACAAGAGTGAGAAGTAGAACAAGATCCTGAACAAGAACCCCCAAGCCACAGTGATCCAAAGGCAATCCCACTTACTGAGATCAGTGATCCCCCGCTGCCTCAATATGTCCTTCCCCGTCGTCACGCACGTCGTGCTCGTTATGTTCACCCCAAAGACGAGCTCAGCCCCCTCAAAAGCCCCTCCTTCATCGCCGGAGCCAGAGTCCCCAACGGCGTGTTGTCGAAAATCTGCGACCCCTTCACGAAGCACTTTAAGGTGCTCCCGAACTCGTTCTGGAGCACGGCCTCGTACGGGTACTTCACAAGTGAAATGTAGTGGAACCAGAGCCAGTAGACCGGTATCCGGTCCCGGTTTATGAAGAATCCGCTGAATAAGAGGAAGTAGGCGAGTATTGCCACCACGATCGTGAAGCCGAGCATGACGTGGGAGACCACGCCGGAGAGGAATGTAACGAAGGAGCTCGCCGCCCAGAAAGAGGCGAGGATGATCGCGAAGAAGTAGAGGAACCCCTGGAATTATAAGCATGTTAATTATCTGAAAAATATTTGAAAATTATATGATATTCAGACAATTTGTATGTGAAATGGTATCTGATCTCAAATATATCCGAATTTGAAATGATATTGTATTATTATTTATTGTTTTAATATGTTTATATTTTAGTGTTAGTTGGATTATTATTATTATTTTTTTAACTTTAAAACGTGTAATGTTTTGTGTGTTTACTAATAATTTTATGTTTTATACTAGGGACCTGTTTGAAAACGAGTTTGAGAGTTTTTGGGTTGGTAGAAGTTTGGGTTTGTTTTAATATGTTGATATTTTAGTGTTAGTATGGGTTATTGTATTTTTTTATGTATATTTTATATTGGATATATATTTTTCTATTTTTAGATATTGGATTTTCGAATCATATCTATTTAAATTTTTTTGATATTTTGAATAATTATCCGAATCTGAATTCTCATGATACAGATATTTGTTTTGAATATCAGTTGGATATATGATACATGTGTTTTTAGATGTTTAATTCAACGCGGATAAGATATTGATATAGATATGAGCATCTGATCTGATTTGTATAGCTCTATTAACATGCTCACCTGTAGTCCTCCGGCGAGACCCACAGCAAAATAGGTCGTGAAGGCGAACGCGGCGGAGAGGAACACGAGCGACGGCAGCGACACGATCGCGTTGGACAGCACGTAAGACGACCGACGGTACGCGTTGTACGCGGTCTCCCTCATGAAGATGTAGCGCTCGTGGAGGAAGACCGGGAGCGCGTCCGCGCACGTGTAGAACATCGTCGACATCGCGATCGCGAAGAACCCGAGCCGCTCCTGGACGCCCCTCGGCGAGTTGTCGAGCTGCCAGAATACCGTCGCCAATATGAAGCCCGTGACGAGCACCGCCCCGAGACGGATGATGAAGAGCTCGGGCATCCGTCGCGTGTTCGTCACGCTACGCTTCGTCAGGACCCCGATCTCGACCCAGAACGGGTTCGCGAACGTCGTGACGGGGGAGGAGGCGAGCTTCCCCCGGGAGATGCTCGCGCTGATGGCCTCTTTCAGCGGGAGAGGATGACTGGTGTTAATTGTGGTCGATGAATGCGTGAGTTGGTAGTGCTTGTTGTGTTCGACGAGGTCCTTCGTGCCTCCGGGTATCCCTTCGAGCTCCCGGATGAGGTCAAGAGCGTACTCTGTGCGGTTCTCGTTCTCCGGAATTGGACGGCTGAATTCGGAGAAGAAGTGGGGGAGGCCGTTGGGGCGGCCGAAGTAGACGGTCTGTCCGCGGGAGAGGAAGAGGAGGCGGTCGAGGAGTCCGAGGATCCGGTAGCTCGGTTGGTGCACCGACATGACTACGATGCTACCGGACCTCGCGATACGTTGTAACACCTGATAAGTATTCAGCAAGCGTCATGTTCAATACAGTACATGTACATTAAAAAATCTTATGAGATAATTGTGAAAAAGTATGAAGATAATTAGAGCATTTTCTAAATAATTCAAGCATTAGTATGTATTAATGAATTTCACATTCGTTATGTTCAGTATGATATGTTTATACATAAAATATCTAATCAGAGTATAATAACAAATGTTCGAAAAATAAAGAGTATTTTATATACCTGCACCACAATGATAAAATTCATGTATGACAAGTATTTGGTTGGTGTAATGTTTGATACAATAAGTGTACATTTTGTAAATCATATGAGATATAAATACAAAAATATACGGAGATAACTAAACTATTTTCTAGGTAATTCAAACATTAGTAAGTATTAACAAATTTCACATGCATTATGTTCAGTATACAAGATGTCCAATCAAAGTGCGGAATACTTTGTTACTATACCTGCACCACCATGAACGCGCTCGTCGAGTCCAACCCCGAAGTGGGCTCGTCGAGGAAGAGCACGATGGGGTCGTGGATGATGTCGATCCCGATCGACACCCTCCGCCTCTCCCCGCCAGAGACCCCCCTATGGCCCTCGTCGCCGATGATAGTGTTCGCGGCGGACTGAAGCCCAAGCCGTTCGATGAGGGTCTGGACTCTCTTCTTCTTCTCTGCCTTTGGCAGCGAGCGCGGGAGGCGGAATTCCGCGGAGAACATGAGCGTCTCTTCGACCGTCAGCATCGGATATAAGAGGTCGTCCTGCATCACGTATGCAGAGATCACCTTCAACATCCGGCTCTCAAGGGGCTCCCCGTTGAGGGTGATGGACCCTTTGAGGCTCTCATGCGAGATGCGGTTCGCGAGCGCGTCGATGAGGGTTGATTTCCCCGACCCGCTTGCGCCGAGGATGGCGAGGATCTCGCTAAAGGAAACAAAGATGGAAAGAAACACAGTGAAGGGAGCATATATGAAAAGAAACACAACATGAAAACTAGTACAAAGGAAGAAAAATGTCAAGGGGGGGGGGCAATCTTGTGGACATAGTCCAATGGGCGCACCGCAGTCCCCACATGAGTTAATTTTTTTAATATGTAAACATGGCTTGTTATATATTTTGATAAAAAAATATATTATCGTTCTATTTTAAATTAAATGAACTCATTTTTAACAAATATGAATTTTTTTTTCAAGACATATACCTCGTTGGATGATTAACAAAATAAAGATGGAATGATACAAAATAATTAATCACAAGTGACTGTAAAATATTTATAGAACATACCCGTCCCGCGCCTCGCCTGACACCGAGTTCAGGAGCACCCTCATGTTAGAGCGCTTCTTGATCTCCGTCGCGGAAAGCCCGTCGTCAATGGTCCGGTTCGACGCGCCCAGCTTTAACCCGCCGCGAGACTGGCGGTTCTTGACGGAGTAGGTGAGGTCAGTGAAGGAGAGGACGAAGGGGAGGGGACTCTGGGGAGTCCCCATACCCATGTCGTTAGGGACTTCAAGGACGTGTTGGAGAGCAATGTTAGGTGGTGGTGATGGGGATGAGTCGAAGGTGGCGGCCGCACCACCGACACGACGGAGGAGGTCGGCGAGGGTGGGGTGGTTGTGGGTAGTCATGTCGAAGAAGGGCAGATGAACCCCCTCTTCTTCACAAACCGAGCTTTGGATAAGTCGGCTCTCACTTCACTTTCTTGCCTTTGTTTTGAAGATGAGTTTGTGTTAATGAAGGTTTATACGATGGACTTAACTGTGGTGGTGACCAACACATTCCTAATACCAGCAACTTGAGCAAGTCTTGGGGTTTTTTACGCCATGAGAGAGGTAGGTGTTGATGCTCATCTACTACGCATCTGTTGTGTGAAAACAATGTAGTTTTATTTATAATTACGTTGATGAGAGATGGTGGTCAAAAAATCTTTGGTGTTCATTGCGTGACAGTTTATTTTAAGGTTGTGTGTGTTGGGGAAGTTAGTTATATTTGATGGGCCTAAACTACCAACCACAGATAATTGTGGAGATGAAGATATTTTTTGGGGGAGAAAAACAAAAGTCTTGCGCGATTGGGTTTGATTTTGGGGAAAAGAAAGTTTTTCTAAAATTGTTTTGGGAAGGTGACGACCATTTCATGTCGAGGGGATTTTTTGTTTTATTTTTCAAAGCGAGTCGAAGACGAATAGGCGTGAGAGATGTGATCCCCGGGAGGTTAGTTTAAAAGAGATATAGTTCGAACTAAATATTAGGGGTGGAACAAAATATTAGGCTGCTATTAAAAATAAACATATGCTAGGCCCTAGGTGTAAAGTTTTTTTTTACTCCATTATCCAAACGGTTTAAGTTTTTTTTTTTTTTTTTGCTAAATGATATTTGGGTTCCTCATTGAAAGGAAGAAAAAAACTGAAAAACCAAGATCAAAGACCCGTCAACTAGAAACAACTAACATGTCATATAAATGTGGAGCGCGGATCCAGTTAAGATTGGCTTCGATCAGTCCTATTCATATCGAACCATACAGCCTATTAATCGAACTATAAAACCAATTAATCGAACTACATAGTCAATTATTTGGTACATGTTCCACTTTCTTATTAGATACTGATAGTACTTATGAATTCATGTTTTATCGAATAAGTGACTGGATTCAATATGAAAGTGGATTATGTACTAAAAAATTAGCTGTGCAGTTTAATTCATAGGCTATGTAGTTCGATACTTACAGAACTGATCAAAATCAGTCCTGGATCCAGACCCATCAAAGTGCGCAAGCACCAGAAATGCCTGCGAAAGTGCAAAGATACAACTAACATGTAAGTTCATAATGTTGGCATCAAAAGATCAGTAATATTTACTATTACACCAAAAAAAAAAAGATCAGTAATATTACACCAAAAAAAAAAAAAGATCAGTAATATTTACTATTCATAGAAGAGTAAGTGATGATAGAATGGTATACAGGTAAAAGCTCTGATCCCAGAAGAGAGTAAAAAGACCATGCAATAGTTTGCTTTCAGCTCAATTACAAAGGAAGGTTCCTTTGGCCGAAAGATAATGGAAAGACTGTTTTCCAGAGCAATAGAAAATTTTGAGGAAAATCATCAATGCAGCTCAATATGTTGACAAAAAGATTGAGGACATACAGTATAAGATGAGAGAGGACCAGTCAGCTTTGATTCAAAACCAGCCACGCAATAACATGTCAGAAGGACTCACATCCCACCTGCTCTTCCTCTTCCCAGTGCGAGGACGGGTGGGCACTCTGTTTTCCATGTCGGCATTGCGAGGAGAGGGCACACTTTCCGGGGCATCCTCTTCATCGCTCTCACTGAGCCATCCATAAGTAGGCGCCCGCAATGTCGGTCTTGTGTCCCAGTTTAACCAGTTAATCACCATGTCCACCTCATTTTCTGCACCTCTGATTGCTGGCCTAGGGACCCTGGAATTTTCTTCTGCAACCTGGTTGGTGTGTATTGGACTTCGAATGTTGGTTGGGTCTGACATGAGGCCCATGTAATTGTCGCACGAGATGTCTTTCCAACCAACATCCTCATGGACCACAGGCACTGCCAGTTTTGTTGTGCTCGTCCCCCCAACTCCAATGAGAGAACTTATAGGCAGCCTGTCATCATCGGATTCATATTTCTCCTGAAACATCTCAGGCAAGCATACTGGTATTAGCACCAATAAGCAAACACAGGTAAATGGTACACATTAATATGCTTAGTGCAAGGATAAAGAGATTAGACAAGTTAATAGAGTAACCAAGAACAATACAACTACTTCTACATCCGTGCAAATTTTGTCATGACTTAACATAATAGATGAATTCAAATTGCATTAGTGGTGATTCTGAACTACTATAGGTTTTTAACAATCAGAGCAACACAAGGGCCTCATGCCTACCACCCCACCTTTCTTTGCTTTGGGCATGTAAACCTTGATTTTGAATAAAATTGAGGCCTACCATTCCATCCAAAAAATAAATTAAAAAAAAATCAAAACACAAGAATTCCTTTTGTTCATATCATGCACTCACTGCGCTCTTCTTCTATATGACCCGGGGATGCACTTCAGTGACCTGTCACTAAGTTTCCTCCCAGGTTAGCCAGAAAGAGGTGACGGGTGCTCAATCGAAATGTAACTTTTTGTAAATACTTATTCTTTTAACTAGTAAATAAAATTTCTCAATTACCAATAAAAATAAATACATTATTTTTTTCACAGTGATTTCTTCATTAGCACTACTATAAAATAGTTACTTTCTTCCCTTCACGATCAAAATGAAGGTACGGAGAGTCTCACTAACAAATATTAGGTAAAACATTTTATGTATAATTCCAATGATAGATGAGATACAAATATGAGATACCCTCTGAATATTAATGCCTTAAAATAATAATAAGCAGCATACTTGACTTCAAAAGTCACAAATGAACAAGAAGAAGAAGATAGCACAAGTGACCATAGCACAACGGTCATGACTTACATGTGTTAAGGGTAGGTTTTGGTATCCAGTTTTGACGCTGACTTAACCCCTATGTGTGGGTTCGGGGGTACATAGGTAAAGGTAGGCTACCCAGCTTGACCGTAAAGTCAACTACAGGAGATCCCTCCATTATCAAAAAAAAAAATGACAAGAAAGAGGCATAAAATGTTAAAATAAAAGAATCTTTAGAAACCAATATGTGTTTAAAATTCAAACAAGAGGAACCCACAGAGCATGACTGAAGGCAAGTTTTGTAGACCACATCATGGAAAGCACAATAAAAGGAGTTAAAAAAAAGACTCAACTACAAGAATCAAAGTCCAAACCAATAACCACAAAAAGATGTGCAAGAAGGATACTGTTATGTACAACCAAATGGAGAATCCACATGAATTTTAATTTTTTTTTAAAATAGTAAATCTCATCCAATGAGATACATTCTTTCATGAAAAGTGTATATCGCTCTATTTCAAATTGAATGGACATTTTTAACAAGTGTAAAAAAAAATTTAACGAGATATATACCTCATATAAGGATAGCTAACAAGGTATATGAAACTGCATTTAAAGTTGTAAAAATGCCTGCGTATAACATGCAAAAAATATGTGAATCACTTTAAACAAATTCCAAGTGAAAATGTGTTCTCAAATTATGAAGAGGAAACACAAGAAAAACATTATAAAGAAAATATCCAAACAGAAACCCAACTAGCAAAACTGTCAAAAAGTACCAAGCAGCATTTCACATTAACCCCCCCTCCCCAAAAAAATAAAATAAAAAATAAATTCAAGTTCTCTCCACCAAACAACCATATCCAATTAAATCCTCGCTTCATACCTTTGAGTCCGTCAAGCTCCTGACATCTACAACTGGCATGCCTCCTAATCCGGTGATTACCTCCTCTCCTCCTCTTCCACGCTGGAATGAAGCTCCGCCGCGCGATGAAGAGGTCGGGAGGTGAACACAGGGGGGAGAAAAACATAGAGGGGGGAGCACACAAGAGGGGGGTGCACCTAATTTGGAGGGGCGCAAATAAAGCCACCCAAAGAAAACATACATTGCATGCAATTTTGGCAGATTCTTCCTCCTGTTCTTCAAGGATGGTGTCAATGAGAAGCTTATAAGAGGCCTCCTCAATGAAGACCCATCCATGATCCCCTTCGTAAACCTAACATTTTTTTTTAAAAAAAAAAAAAACACCTTCACATGTCATTCAAAAGCCTTTCCAAGCCTTAAAAAAAAATAAAAACCCAATTGAAAAGAAAAAAAAAAAGGTCTCACCTTCAAAAGGGAATTGATGGTTCTGGTGATCACGTCTCTGGAGAACCCCAGAGGGAGCAAAGCATCGATGGCCGCGTCGATCCTCTTCAGACCCACCTGAGAAGAGTTCGAAAGAGAGTGTGTGTGTGAGAGAGAGAGAGACCCTTAAAAACCGAAACACAAAAGAAACGCATTTGATTGGGGAAGTTTTCAAACCTTCTTAGGCCTTCCGCGAGGAGCCATTTAGGGTTTCACTTAAAGGTTTAGGTTTTTGGGTGGCTCTATTTAGCCGGAGAAGAGACACCGGACGAGGTAGACCGAGAGATGTACGAGAGAGAGATTTTACAAAGATTGAGAGAGCTAGGGTTTTGTGGTAAGGACTAATGAAATGGGTGTGAACATGAATTCAAAAATGGGTTTTAGGAGGGCGTTTTTATAGAACCTATAAAAATAAATGAGTCTTGTTACGCACTGTTCATTTTTACGTTAGAGCAAAGGCTCAATGCGCTTTTCTTTTAATGGAAAATTTTAGACTTTGACCACATTAACCCATCAAAACTCATGTTTTTATTTTTTTAAAATGAATAAATATCATATAACAAGGTACATGTTTTGATAAAAAAATGCACATCGTTCGATTTCGAATTGAATGAAACTATTTTTAATATGTGTAAGAAAATATTTAGTATATATAACATTTATGTATATGTAAGATTTCTAACGTGGTAATACTGTGTTTTGAACTGAGATAAAAACTGAGTGCAACAACACTCTTCCTTAATTATACTGGAGTTATATTTTCTCTTACACATAAAAAATCTCTTCATTCTTTTTTTAGATAGCATTTGGTTGCACGAGTGGACAGTTTTTACACAATGCAAGAATATTTTCCTTTCAATTAAACTGAAAAATTGGGGAGCTTTTCAGATAATTTCGTGCTGCCCAAAATTGTGCTTTTCAAAAATGGGAGCAGTTCCTGCAAAATCAATTTTAACTCAACATTTGCATAAAATGTTACAATTGCTACCAAACAACTTATTATTTTTGAGACCAAAAACTCATTATCATATCTAAAAATTACTGATGTTGAAACATAGAACGATACAAAAATTTAATGTTCTTAAAATCAAGCATGATTAAGCTGCATTTGGTTGCACGATTGTAAAATTAATTTTAGATAAAAATTGGATTTAAAACTGATTTTGTAAAAAAATGCCCCTCCACCGCTTTCAAAAAACTCAAGTTTTGAACACTTTTTTACTAAAATTTATTTATAGCTTTTGACTTCAATTTTTTGTTTAAAAATGGGTTAGGAAAAACAACTTCCTGTAAACCCAAAGCTACTCAAGCCCATTTCTAAATGAAACTTTATGTCAAACACCCATTAAAATATTCAAATCCATATACATATGATACATCCCCAATGAATAAAACGTCTACAACCCAACAAATAGTAGATTAGAAATGAAAAATACCAATAAAAGACACAATTCATGAAGGATAATGTTACGTACAATTTTTTTTCCAGCTTTAATTTCAGTCTATACATGTTTGAATTTTTTAAAAATAGTATACTTAATCTAATAGGATATATACTTTTATAAAAAATGAAAAATATGTTCTCCAATGAATTGCACATATGCATTTATAGTAAATGTAAAAATTTCTATGAAAACATATACATCGTTAATGTAAGTATATGCTTCGATAATTTTCTAATCGACACATTTGAGATTTGAATTTGAGCTTAAAAAAACTGCACTTATATTACAGCACTCATTCTTGAAAACCCTTTATTCCATCCAGAACAAGAAAAAAAAAACCATGAAAATATGAAATCGAGCATGAACCCAATATTCCAAACATACTAAAGAAAACGTCAATATCACAATCCTTCCTGATAAAGAAATATGAATAACTTAGCTTTACCTATATGAAGACTATCAGCTGAAGCAAGATGCACTCCTTTACTTTCCTTGCGCAGGGAAGGGGCACTTCTGTCTGCTTTTTGCTTTTTCAGTGTGACAAAAATGTGGGGTGCAATTCGATTGGTTTGGTTTGATTTTTGATAAATTGAATCAAACAATAATCATATGTAAACCAAAAATTGGATCGAATTGAAAAAGATAAACATACATATACCTTTTTTTTCTTCTTCCTATCAATTTAGGTTGATTATAGTTTTTTTAGAGATTGGTTACAACTTTTATATAAATATTAAAAGACTAGGATTGATGATATAATTTATATTTATTTGATAGAAATATTAATGGTATAAAACAATATAGTTTTTAATATAAAAAGAATTATCTAAATCATATTGATTATGAATAATTATGTGTTTAAATTTAATTCGGTTTGGTTTGGTTAATTCGGTTTTTTATGTAAAACTAAACCCAAACCAAAGTAGATCGGTTTTTGTGGAGAGTCTCAAGAGTGTGTTTGGCAACACAGTTTGAAAAGTAACTTTATGTTTTATACATGATTTTTTAGGATGTAATCATAAGGGCTGCTCTTTAATTAATCAATGAATCATGTATATTGAAGCTTCTTTTGTTGGAATAAACGCAGTTTTCGATGCACCTTTTTTTGTTGTACTCATGAGGGTTGCTTTTCAATTAAGTGGACTTGTTTGATAATCTGTTTGATGCTTTTAGTTTTTAAAGAATAAAATGGAGACTTAGGGTTCGTTTGGCAGCCCCTTTGGGGTTGTTTTTTATTTTGAGTTGGTCAAAAAGGCCAAAATAAGCTGCCAAACGGACCTGATTATTTAGAAATCTGTGTTTCGATTCCAATCAATTCGTGCATGGAAATATGTGTTTTTCAAAGCTCTCTAGGTGTGTTCTTTGCTTTTTGGGGAAGCTAGCATTTTGAAAGCCAACATTGATCGCCCAAATGACCATTTCACCCCTATGTTTGTTACTGATCTTTTTTTTTTTGCTAGCTAAAATGTGGGAATTATTAATTATATTATATTTTCACAATATGTTTTCTGTGATATGATAGGAGATTTTAAAATTACTCAATCTTTTATTATGTTCATATTAGTTTTTGTTTGTTATTGGTGGGGACGGGGTATTTTTGTAAAATTACATGTGAGCTTTATTAAACACATTGATTTGCAATCAAACATCACTCTGATTGCAAATATACAAAAACAATTTATGTTATCAGCAACAAACGGGATAAATATATTTTGTACCCTTTTAGGTTTCAAATTTGTTGATGAGGACATTTGTATATTCCTTGTAAGGCTTTCTATTTTAAACAATTTGTATTTTTTGTATACATATATTGTATGGTTTGATTCTAATATTGTGCAGTTCAATTTATATATTGTGCTGTTTGATTCTGATTTTTGTAGTTCGGATCATATGTTGCTCAGTTCAATTAATATAATGTGCATTTTTATTATAGTTTGTATAGTTTGATTCGTATATAAGATTTATATGTGTGTAGGTTTATTAATAGGTTATTTGATTAATGAGTTGTGCAATTTTATTACGAGGTTATGCAGTTCGACTCATAGGTTGTCCATTCGATTCTTATGTTATGTAGTTTGATTCATAAGTTGTGCATTCTAAGGTTGTGCCATTTAATTCTAATTTTATAGTTCGGATTATATGTTGCTTAGTTCAATTCATACAATGTACACTTTGATTATAAATTGTATAGTTGGATTCATATTTAAGATTTATATGTATGCAGTTTCATTCATAGGTTACGTAATTTGATTCATGGGTTGTGCAATTTTATTATTAGGTTATGCAATTTCATTCATAAGTTATGTAATTTGATTCATAGGTTGTGCAATTTTATTATTAGGTTATGCAGTTCGATTTATAGGTTTGCAATTCGATTCATAGGTTGTACAGTTCGATTATTATGTTAATGCAATTTGATTAATAAGTTGTATAGTTCCATTCATGGATTATTCTATTATAGATAATGGTGACATATTGTGAGTTACTAAAAAAGAGAGTGAAGAATAGAAGCGATCAAATGTCAACTTGTTTCTTGGATCCTATATATATGGTAGTAATACAATCATTTATATTGTTATATATATTGGGCAATTAGTTTGTCAAAATATTTATCATATTTATTTTTATATCATTGTAAGGCATTTCTGAAAAATGAGCATAAGAGATGGATAAAAATTGTTTCTTTTCATAAAGTGACTTTTAATTTTTAGGTGCATAAAAAGGATAAATTAAATTGCGCAACCTAATAATTAAACAATACAACATATAAATCAAACTACATGACCCATTACTTGTCAAAATGCATAATATATGAATAGAATCACACAATATTAAAATCGAACTACACAACTTATGAATCAAACTACATAACATAAAAATTAAACTATATAACCTACAAAAAGAATTGCAAATCTATAAATCGAACTGCATAACCTAATAATAAAATTGCACAGCTTATGAATCAAATTACATAATCCCTTAATAAAATTGAACATATATAATCTTAAATACGAATCCAATTATACAATCTATAATCAAAATACATATTATATGAGTTGAACTAAGAAACATATAATCTGAACTACAAAAATCAAAATCTAAATGCACAATATATAAATCAAACTACACAACTTATGAATCAAACTGTATAACATAAGAATCGAACTGCACAACTTATGAATCGAACTGCAAACCTATAAATCGAACTGCATAACCTCGTAATAAAATTGCACAACCCATTAATCAAATAACCTATAAATGAAACTGCACACATAAATCTTACATACGAATCTAACTATACAAACTATAATTAAAATGCACATTATATTAATTGAAGTGAGCAACATATGATCCAAACTGTAAAAATCAGAATCAAACTGCACAATATATAAATCGAATTGCACAACATTAGAATCAAACCATGAAATCTATATATACAAAAAGTACAAATTGCTTAAAATAGAAAGCCCTACAAGGAATATACAAATGCCCTCATCAACAAATTTTGAAACCCTACAAGGGATACAAAATATATTTATAATAAATATAAAATAAACCCTAATATAGATGTTTAAAAAAATTGTGGATCTTAAATCATGTAGAAAGAGAGAAAGAATAGAGGGAGGGGAAAGAAAAGAAGGAAAACAGAGAGGGAGGGAAAAAAGGAAAACAGAGGAGGAAGAAAAAAAGGATCTCGCTATGTTTTTTTTTAACACAAAGGAGAGAGAGGGAAGTGGGAAATATGAAAATGGGTTTCACTAGGGTGTTTTGACATTAATGGCGGGTCCTCGTTAAAAAGGTTTTTTTTGTTAGGGACAAGTGTCGACTGTCTATTTGACACTGATCGAACTGATGGTCTTGAAACCTGACAGGATCCGATCCTAAGACATCTGTAAAGATATAAATAAAAATTGAAAAAATCTTTAAAATTTTAGGAAAAATCCAAATAAAAGATCTTGTAAATTTAAGAATGACACTTTTGACAATTTTAACAATTTTGATAGCATATTTAAAAATTTTAAAAACATGTAAAATCACTCAAATGAAAATATTTTTTTAGATTGATATTATTTTTCAATTAGATGATGATGTAGAAAGTTTTAAATATGGTGAGAGATTTTAAAAACTATACAGGACAATGTCATTTGCATCATTTTAGGTTATGAGATTGTTAAATGAGATTATTTTCAGTAGAATTCATAAAAGAAGCCAGTTTGAGAATTTCTTGTCTTTAAAAGAATTTTTGGAAAATTTTCCTTTTTTATTTCTCTTTTCATTCTTTAAAAAATTAATCAATTATTAGTATCTCCATTTATTTAAGTTTTACAATTTCAAAATTAATCAATTGATACATATCTATATCATATTACACCATTGATCTAAACAAAAAAAACATTCAAATATCTTTTGCGTTGTTATTTAAGATACCCTATACAAGATACATTATAAGGGCAAGGTTTTTTGTCAGGTAATATCACAAGATTTTATTTTTTTCCGTTTGGATTTGTTTTTCCAAAATTACATATAACAAATCTTATTATTAGTTACATAGTTCCAAATGTTTTTAAAGTAAGCTCATGTTTTCAAAGTAAGCTCTAGACCCTCCAAAAGTAGCATGATTACATACGTTCCAAATGGCCCACACAACAGCCGAGAAATAAGATTGTGTAATCTTTGCTTTCGCGTTTCGATGCCCTCTTCGCTTTAGGCGTCGATGTTTTATTTTGGGCATGTTTTGCTTAATTAATATAATTATGACACATGTCTACCATTCCATAAAAAAATCTTATTATTAATTTCATGTTCATGATTTTTGTTCAAATATGTGTATCTATTTGTTATTGATTTAATTAATTTGTAAAGTTTATCTTCCTATTATATTCTTTGGATTTTTTTTTCTAAAACCACCTGAAATTCAAGTTATATTTTAGTTTTAAGTTTCATGTTCATGATTCATTACTCAATCCGTTTTGTAGCCATGCTTATAACCCTGTAAGCAAACCCTGTAAGCAAACTCTCCTGGTTTCAAGACAAGGCATTGTTGACATTGATTGTTGATGGTGCTACTGTAAGCAAACTCTGCTTGGTACAAATGACAATTGCATTGTAAATTGCCTATGCTCCTATTGACCACCTCAGTTTTTTCTAATCTATTTGAGGGGTGATATGTAATACCATATTGGAAACATCATCTTTTTCCATAGTCCTTTTGAAAAACCAAGCCATAACACAAATATTTATTTCAATCATGGAACAATGAATACCTGGAATTGTGTTTCGATCTAGTAAAACACCTACACATGGAAACATGTTGATAAACTCCTAAATGAAGCTGATTTGTGCTGCAACAGCGTATCAAAGAACTAACCAATCACATTAATTTTCTAGCTACGCACTGATAATTTACACAAAAAAAAATTCAATAGATATTAGAAATTTATAATACATGCATTAGAAGAGACCTACCAAGACATTACCTCCTGCTGTTGCAGTTGCATGGATCTCAAACAATTGAAGGTTAGAAAATGAGAATCCATTTCAGCTTCCACCATCATTGATCAAATGAAATACGTTGCAGAACCAAAGCTGGTGTTGATTGTTTTCTGCAATTTACAGCCTCTGTTTTCAGTCATCAACTTCTGTGTTGAAGATAAAACTTGGGAATGTAGTTGTGACGTCCCTGAAAGCACACAGAGAGAAGAGATTACATCAAACCCTAGAAAAAATATTTAGCAATTGAGCTGCTCTTTTTTTATAGAAGCATGGGCAATCAATGTCAACAGAAACTACACAACAAATGGCCTATTTCTCCACTTGTTTTTTAACTTGAGAAATTAGTCTATACACATATTTTGTAGGTGGCACTGATATCATGACAACATTACTTCCATATCATAATATCATTGACTAAATTATATGAGAGTAGATTCTAGGAAAGCTGTAGACTTGATAAATAAAACTAAAATCAGCAAAATGCATTACAAGAGTTGTTAGGTGTGGATGGACAAAGAACAATCCAGCACTCGTGCCTATTAAATGGAAGGACAAATAGGGAATCATACTTTGTTTTCAAAGAGATTGAAATTAACGTGTACTCAGTGGATCTTCTCGTGAAGTATAAAGTGTGGATACGTGCGTGGTAAGCCTGCTGCACAAGTCCATGCATCATTTTAACTAAATTGGTTGAAAACACATTCAATCATATAGAATATGATCAGACTATTTACCCCTTTAGAGGAGAAAAGAATACAGTTCACATTATATTGACACGGAATGGCAGATAACTTCAGACAGATTAAATTTGGGATTTTGAAGGATTTTGAAGTGTCAGACCAAATTAAGAAACTGAACTGGGTAATACAACGCAAGCCTTGGATGAGAGGATACAGTCATTAGAAAGACTAGTAGATAGTCAGGTTTCTGGTGAAATCGTCCTACAGCTGCTTAAATTAAGATCCGAAAAGATCCCTTCCAATAGCTGAGTAATACAAACATATTTGGAAGGCCAGATCATCGATGAAGATAAGGGCATTCAGGGGGCTTATTTCATTGGACAAAATCCTATCAAAGGTGAACAAACACAAGGTGCAAGATGGGAATGTCCTCTGCGAGGAGGGTGATGACCATAAAGATGATGTGCAGCATCTAATTTTTGGATATGACATTTGTAGAGAAGCGCGGCAAAGGGTGAGTCTGGTAGGGGGGAAGTTGTTGCAGATTTTGCAGTTCACATAAAATGTGGAACTGGTTTAGATAACATAATAAAAGGTGATTGTCTCTTCATCCCTTATTTGGTCTGTTGGCCAATTTGGCCAATGTGAAATGAGCAGTGGGCTTCCATTATTCCTTGTTAGAGAAGAGTGAGCTGTATAATTTTAGGTCTCTTTCAATTACCATAGAGTGGGGGTAAAGGTTGGATTATTGTATAAGAGATATTGAGCACCATTTATGGGCTTCACATGTGGTTTTTGTATTCTCTTTTTGGAGATTCCTCATCTCCTTTTTATGTTTCGGGAGATTTCCTCCAAATTAGGAAAAGTCAAGTGGTGAGCTCTAACCTTTCCTTATAGAATACGATGGAAGCCTTAAAATGAAACATGGGAAGAAAATGAAGTACTAGTACAGTAGTACTAGTGTCCTCCGGAAACAAGACAAATTAGAGGCCTTTATTGATTGATACAAGTAAATCAACAGGTAATTATTTATCCTCCTTTAAGATCCCCACTCCAACGTGACCATGCTATTATGGTGGATGGAGAAAAGTATATTAAATTGAATGCATTTGAATATGTTCTCATAACAACTTAAGTAGGAAAATAATAAGACATGGACGCAAAAGCATACTTCAAACAAGGGAGCGTCATATTCCTTAAAAGGGATGGATGATGAACAACCAAAGCCTTCCATTCTTCTTTGTTAATTTTACCATCCATATCGATATCTGCTTCTGCAAATGTCTAGAGAGAGAATAAAAATGAAGGTGAATGGTATATTGGTATGATATTTGTAGGTAAATGTGCAAAAAAATAAAATAAAAATAAAAATAAAAACCAAACTAAACTTCAGAACAACTTGCCTGGTCAAGGATTGCTTCAAGAAGTTCATCTGTAAGTTTCATGTTGGATTCCATCAGAATTGCAATGACCATTTGTTTGACCTGAAAACATTTTATGCTGGGAATTTTTTTAATTGTAAAATAAAAAGAATTCATACATGTTTAATATGCGAAGCATGATGAAGATGGCAGCTGCAAATTTATTACTTTGAAAGACTAAGTAATGGTTTGATGATGGAAAAATGATATATGCCAATGACACGAGGGACCATGATGAATATCCACCATGTGGAGTATTCAAATTTAGTTTTCCCGGTAAGTAATTCTGGCTGGCAAAATCACTAAGATTTTCAGAATCACATGCCAGGAAGGAGCTATAAATTACTTTTTTTTTTGGTTGGGGGGCGGGGGAACAAAGTACATTGAAATAAAACAGAAGTTTAGTATAGTAAAATATTCGGGAGGCGGAGGCACATTCAGTTGAGGAGGGAGGCGAACAAGCTCAATTCTCTGTTGGATTCCCTACAAGGAGAGGGGATTTCGGATGATAGGCTGAATTCGGCGGAGTGGAGACCAGGCCCAAGGAATGGATTTTCAGTTAGACGGTGTTATGACTGACCAAGGGCAGACCGGGTTCCTGTCACGACTGCAAAACTAAGGAGACATAGGGGATTAAATCTCGGACTTTATTGTGGCTGGTCTGTCAAAAGAGAATTCTTGCTAAGGTACTTAATTATTGTAAGCATTGACAACAAATTACCAAGGAAATATAGAATTATAAACATAAGCATCACTAAATGGTCTATGAATTACACTTCATTGTCTTAATTATTGTAAGCATTGACAACGAGACAAAGCAATTGGAAACTCCAAGTCAATCATATTCTTATGACGCCGCACAATTTCCAATAACCAATAAAGACATGCAGAGGAGAATAAGACACGCTAACGTAAAAGGAAATGCGACACACATATATATGCTTACTTATGCACAGAAACAAAGATTTAGATGAAGTGTAAGCTACAAAATTAGCATAAACACAAAACAAATACTATTTACGAGTGGTATGGTATCAGCATTATATATCCTGCCATCCCACAAATTCTCTGTAGAGGTAATTCCCTCAGTAATCACAGTCTCACAGTTTTCATAAGCCATATTAGGTTTCCTCTCCCTCTATTCAACCCTAATTTAATCACCATTCTTTCAGTAGCAGACCATGGCAAGCACATAGTACGTACTGCTAAGATAATCTGATAGACCTATACATAATCTAATTTTTTATGATTTGCTCAACATTCATCATCACATCTCCTAGTCAACCACACATATTCTGCATGCTATCTATAACATCTCTAACCTATTTACAAGTTGTTTTCTAACATCCCAACATCGCAAGTCAAGAATATAATCACAAATCCCAAATAGTAAAATGTAAATGCATGTACATGAAATCATTTGTCAGTTTACTGTCCCAGATATCATGAAAGGACTCCAACTACCTAAGATTGGTATACTTATTACATGGCAATTATAAGCATTGGGGCTCCAAGGGTTGCTTTTGATACAACATAGAATATGTAGGAATTCATTCATAATATTAAAAGGAACAGTAAGATAAGCATTAGGGTGAAATTCATCCAATTAAAATCATGCTTTTCGCTCTGAATCTACTCATCCCCCAGTCATTGTAATTTGATTACATAATTTAATCGAATGGCAGTGTCTATCTTTTTCCAAAAAAATGAAAATAAAAAATAAAAAAACATCATGCTTTTTACTGCTCTATGTAGTTGACAATGACCAAAAAATAATCTTGCAAGGTTTTACCAAAAAAAAAAAAATTTATTGCAAGGAAAATCAAGCTATATACATAATAGTTGGACTTGTGTATTAGGTTGTTAAAAGAGGGGACAATTATTATTCGGGACTCGGGAGCAACCTTACAAGTTTCAAATGACGACAGGAGATTACGTTGAGTAGGAAATAAATGCAAACTTTTGTGTACAGAGTGAACATATTTCTTTTTTATTTCCTTTGGATTTTTGCAATATGTAAAAAAAAAATGTTTTCTTTCACCCTCATTTCAGAAAAAAGGAATTGTACATGTCAAGATACTCACTTCTTCGCGCTCGATGCATCCTGTTTGTCTCAAATCATACAGCCTAAATGAAACTGCAAGAATTTTCAAACAAAACACGAAGTTGAAATTTCAATTGAATCACTTCTGTAGTAGCAAAAGTTTACTATTAGGATATAAACAATCTTACAATCAATTTTCTCCTCTACTGGTGCATAGGGATGGAAGACACTGAGTGCATGAATAAATTCATCAAATTCAATAACACCATTTTTCTTTTCATCAAAAAGATCAAACACCTGTAAAATCAAACCATTCATACGTGTATTGAACTAACATATTTAGCCAAATGGAGGACACTCAGTTAAACAAGTGGCCCAAGTTCACACAAGAATACAAGAAAAGAAATGTAAATTATTGAGAATGCATGGGGTGGCTCTTCGGCTAGAGACATGTTTGCCCCACATAAGTGTCGAATTCAAATCATTTCACCATACCTGGTGCACAAGGTTTGTGGGCTATTTTGTGCACCCGGGATTTTTTTCAACTCTTGTTAGGGTTCCTTGTCACCAAAAAGATATAAATTATGGCATGAAAGCGTGTACATAAACACAAAGTTTTAAATAAAACACTTGATGATGCCACAGAAATAAGAATAAATAAATGGCACCTATACTACATATCAGCTGAGGACAAATGAGATACATTAAAACAAAAGGTATGGTGTGCATTTTTTTATATTTTGAAAAGAATGATATTTTCACGATTAAATACTAAAAATTATACCAGAGCAGGAAAGAAAACATTGTAACTCCCAAAGCCCATATTTGTCAACCATATAATAAACCAGGAAAAATGCCATCCATTTTTGGTAAACCAAAAATATGAGATCAGACGAGAATATAGGGAGAATAGTTATCACATCCAAACCCCCCTTAACAACCATTTCTCATTCGACTGAATAAGTCTTGGTCGAATATGTTTATCCAAATTCAATAGAGGAATTCCAATTTTCTTACTGAAGTGGCATCAACTTTCCATGGGTTACTTGGTCATTTTGTTTCATCATATCCTATAATGGTTGGCTTTTCCATAGTACTGCCAAATGGGAATATGTATTGATGAGAAACAAAATTATAAACTTATCAATGATTCAGGATATTTTTATAATTATTATTTTGATATATGTTAGCTGTAATCATAGCCTTAAGATTTAGGGTTTAGCGATGTTATGAAATTTTTAATTGTCTAGAGATATTTTGGTCAGTTTCAGTTTATGATCGTTCTTTGTTTAAGTGTATGTATTGCTTTGCCAGGATTTCAGTTTTTAAAGAAGAATAATATTAATCATTGATTCCCCTATCTCTCTCGTTCTCTTTTTCTTCTTCTTTCTTCTCTTTCTTCCTAATCACTTCCTCTTCTTTCTCTTTTCTCTTCCACGAATAGCACCAAGTATCAGATTCCATCTTATCTAATGAATAACTTTACAGTTAACAAATGGGGGCAAAATTTACTTGTAGTCAGTGGCCTTATACAGGAAAGGAAAAATGTTTGTCTACCATGAACATATGTTTAATCAAGTGGAAATAATATATCATAACATAGGATGCCGCTAACTCAACTAACCAAAAACATGCAAAAGATAATGAAAGGAATATTATAATCAATTGACTTACTCTGTCCAGGAAAAGGTTCTCGCCTGATGGAGTCTTAAAAAGAGCCAGTTGAAGCTCCTCCTACAATATAAAAGTAGAATAACCTGATGGAATCAAAAGTTATGCTTTGGATTACATAAGAAGAAGTCAAGGCAACCAAAACACAATTATCACACTCCAACCATAATAAGTTATTGCATTGATATATCATTAAACATTCAATTACAGGATTGTATTGTCAAATGATCAAATCAAAAGAAGAAAGATAGATAAAATATATACAAGTTAATATTGTGAGTTTTGATATGCATTAATGTTTATTTTTACTTCAAAGATAATTATTGATAAGTTGATCCATTAGTTCATTAATTCATATTGGCATTGCATGACAATTCCAAAATATAAAAAACAAGCTGATCTTGTTGTCGAAGAACATAGAGGACCTAGATATGCATAAATAAAATATAACATGATTGTTGAAGAGCATATATCATCAGCATCTTATGCGATAATCAATAGTAAGTTGGGGTCTAATTCATCGCTGAGAGATGAATAGGGAGAGAAGTAAAGGGGTACTAGGTGGAGAGTCAAAGTTTTTTATGCCAAACATTGTATAAGTAGCATTGAGATCCCAACATGAATCAATGACATTGCGAAACACCCATTAATACATACTTCAGCTATTTAAATATTCTGGTGTATAATGGTATTCATGAAGGTATGCAAATATGCAATAAAAAGTATAAGTTCCAACAGAGTCGCAGATAGATGTGTGATTTATTTTATTTTATTTTAAAATGTTATGCTAGTCAATTAGACTTTCTACCGAATCATACAAGCAAGCAAAAGAAAAAAAGGACAACATTGAATAAGCACTATTCTCAGCGTCTCAGTGACTTCATCCTCGGCTGTGATGGAAACAGATGCATGTTACATGCCATAATAGAATTGAAGGTACATAGAAAATGGATGGAATATTGGCTGTCCCATATGGTGAGTAGAAATCCAAAATGTTAAAGTATCTTTTCGGGTCCAAAATGTATTGACCAATACTGACCACATTATCTATCTCCTTTCTGTAAGTCTCTCAGCTCACAAGGTTGAAGGGAAGAAGAAGTGATGAGAAAGACACAAGAACAGCAAGATTGTAAAAGAAGATGATAGAAGGTGGCAAGAGGAACAGACGGTGGAGGGATAGGCCACCATATATTGAAACATCAGGTAAAAAAACCCTAGCATGAAAATATCTGCAATCTAGGTTCTATTATGCCATTCTGTTTTCTTTTTGTTGTTTATCCTTATATTTGGCTCAAATAAATTTTACTATTTTGAAACTCCAAAGGATATCCACGCATGACACATACCTTTCTGGTTAAGTTAAACCTAGAGATGCACTTACCTTATGTATGTACATCTTTTTAGATATATCTACGATCGTATGCAAACCCTTTTTGGCTAAATAACCACAGACCATTTTGAAAATAATCTTAGAAATTTATGCTCTTTGGGCCTAAATTAACACCTGGTCTTATAGGTACTTTGGTCATTAGACAATAACAAGCACACTAGTGAGACTCATAGGTTGATTATATATTTTGCATTGCCTCTTGGGATAAATCACAATATCTGTGTGTGTGCGCACTGTTTTTTTTTATAAAGAAAATGATAGGTGAGAGGGATCTCCGAACAAAGATTAATAAAATAAAATAAAACTATTAAAATAAATGAAGCCCCTTTCTACCCAAATCAAGAATTGCCCATAATTGTGGAAGGGGTCTCCAAACCAAGAATCCGAAATGGCAGCTGATATTCTTAAGATACCATTACTAAGAAACATCTTAATGATTTTGACAAGAATGAAATACAAAAAAGGTTGGGGAATTCGCAAACACTAAAAAAACATCTATTACCATGCAGGAACGTTATACATCGCTCTATCTTTCTCTCTCATTAAACTGGGTAAACAGTGAAGGCCAGCTAACAAACTGGTAACATGTGACATGTCCCACTGCAGACTCTCATTAAACTGGGAAAACATCAAAACAAGAGAAGGCCAGCTAACAAACCCACCCCCCCCCCCCCCGACACACACACACACAGACTTGGTGTCCAAAGAGAACATGTTTGCACTCATGCTGCATATACACATCGAATTCCCAACCATCATATACCTTTAGTTAAAAATGATATCAGTCACAAACAGGTCTAAGAATCACTTTGGAAACCTTAATTCACCTGAAAATTTGAATAAGTTGCATCTGACTTGAAGATCTAAAATTTTAAATACAGAGGCTCAATAAAGATAAAATTTATTCATGTGAATTTAAACCTTAACCAGAACCAACCACATGATCTGAAACTTAATTTGGTCAGAAGCAACTTGTTACATCAAAATCTTATCCTATCCAATGATTAATAATAGTAATTAAAGAAAGGGAAAGTGTCCTCTGGGGTCACCAAAATTGTTGAACAACACTCTAAAGGAGTTGACCACAACAACCAATGAGATCTGCACTTGGGCTGAACTAATAATAGATCAGAAATACCAATGTCAACCAAATTTCTTCTCTGCTATAAAACATGTAAAATGTCAAACCTCTATCTTATATCCTTTTTTTTTTTGGAGGGGGGATAAAAGATCTTTGAAATTAGTCTGATTTGATATTTATTTTTAAAAAAAAACTTCTATACTCAAAATATCAATAAAACCTCCAAATCCAGTGAAGCAATCAGCCGATACCTTTCTTTTTCCATCAATATAGTTATGGAGCAGCTCATTTTATATTCTTCTAAAACTCAACAGATCCTTAAAATTCCAATCTTTATGCACGATCAATCAAGATCACATCTCCAAATAAAATGTGAATGTAATTATTCAAGAAGATCCATCCACATAACATTGACAAAAGCAAAAACACAAAGAAGTAAAATCAAACAAAAGGGAAAAGCAAACGAATCAAAACCTTGTGTATGAGCCCGTCATCGATAATGGCGCTGCTCAATTTCTTGAAGAGCTCATGAAGCGCCTCCACTTCGTTCACCGTAACTGCGAGAGAGTCACAGAATCAATCAATCAATCAACCGAAATCGAGATCGAGATCGAGATCGAGAGTCCTTACAGCAGGTGCCGTCGGCGAGTTCACGGAACCGGAGGCGGGAAGAGCTACTTGTGGAACTCCTCTTCCGGTCGCGCAGGCCGCAGTCGCATTGCTCGAAACAGCCGGCAAAGGCGAATATTAGAACCTCAATTATAGCGATCAACGGTATGAACGCCGTGCATAACCTCTCCGCCATTGAAAACGAGCTTGAAGTCTTCCCCAATCCCCATTTTTTACATATAATCAGAAACCCTATTATAAAAAAAAATTGACAATTGAACGGTTCGGAGTGATTTTAAACGTACAATGTCGGTGTTGTTTGATTGGGAGGCGCCATTGAAGCTCCGAATCTCTTCTGTTGCTGCTGGTCCTGCTCAGAAGAAGAGATCAATTATTGGACCGCCCTTTCTCCGTGTTTGAATTTCGTGTTTCAACATCGTCCGAGGAAGAGACGTGTGGTTATCAACCTAGCTTTCATTGTTGTGTTTTTTTAATAATTCTATTTTTCCTGTATTTGTTACAGAGAGGGATACGTTTGTGGGCAAAGTTATTCCCGTTACCTAAGTTACCCTTTCCTACTATCCAAAATTACGAAATGTTTTTTTTTTTTTCTCTCTTTCCCACTACCCAGTTCGACAGCGTCCAGTCAAAATGTGCTTCACTGGAATAACAGAGGTCTGTCAAACTGTCTGAATAAGTGCCGACAGAGGCCCAGTCGAAGTGTGTTTCACTAGGACGACAGAGATCCGTCGATCTGTCTGAGCAAATGTCGACACGGATGTGTCGACCCCTTCAAAACAACAACTTTCTTCTAAGAATCAATCACTTATACAATCATTTAAGTCCTTATGAAAAACAAAAATGTCATTTAAATTATTTAAGTCTTTTTTAAAATCATTTATATATATATATATAAGAAATAAAAATATCAAACAAATAGATATTTGGATCAAATAAACAGTAAACATTTCATATAGACAAAAAACATTATTTTCTTTTCTAAACAAGTGGAGTCTTTTCTAAACAGACTCCATTTGTTTAGAAAAAAAAAAAATTTTTTTTCTATATGAAATGTTTACTGTTTATTTGGTTCAAATAACTCTTTGTTCGATATTTTTATTTTTTATACTTAAATAAATATATATGTGAATGATTTTTAAAAAGACTTAAATAACTTAAATGATATTTTGTTTTTCATAAGGACTTAAATAATTGTATAAGTAATTGATTCTTACAAGAAAGTTGTTGTTTTGAAGGGTTCAACGCATCCATGTCGACATTTGCTCAGACAGATCAACGGATCTCTGTCGTTTTAGTGAAACACACTTCGACTGGGTCTCTGTCGACACTTATTCAGACAGTTCGACGGACCTCTGTCGTCCCAGTGAAGAACACTTCAACTGGACGTTGTCAAACTGGGTAGTGGAAAAGGAATTAAAAAAATAAAATAAATAATGGCATTTTCATAATTTAGGATAGTAGAAAAATTAAGTTGGGTAGTAGTCTATCCGTGCCCTACGTTTCTTTCATAAATTTGTGTTCAAGTTTTTTACTTTATGCTTTTGTTTTAAATAAAAAAAAAATTTATTTTTTTAATATTTTTATTTTAAAAATTTTTTATATAACCACCACAAACATACAAAAATCTAGATAACCCTCTTTATTTTCCCTAAATCCAGATAACCCCTCGTAAAGATAACCAAAATCCCAAAAGCCCCTCTGAGTTAATTAACACTGACATAATCGAAGTATTAAGGAATATTCTGTTAACCTAACCCACCCAAAATGCAATAATCTAAACAAGCTCATCTAAACTACAAAAAAAACACATATAACCTCCTCAGAATAAAATATAAAATATATACTCAAATGAATTGAATGATATCAATTATAAAAAATGAAAAAAAATTTCAACAATCCAGAAACTTAGGTATACATATGTCCACAAACTAGGTGTGTGTGTGTGTGTGTGTATATATATATATATATATATATATATACTCGCGATTACGTGCGGCATGCGGTTCGGTGCGGTTTACGACGTGGGCCGTTCGATCGCGGGTCCATCGCATTCAACGGTCGATGTGAATCGCACCCGACCGTCCGATGCGATGGACCCGTGATCGACGGCCCGTGATCGTGCACCGCACCGACTGTAAACCGCACCTAATCGCGACTCATATATATATATATATATATATATTATATATCAGAATATATATATAATATATTATACATGGTATATCTTTTTATAAAAAAACACTTCATTAAATAAAATATATTATTTAAAAAAAATCAAAACTATGCAAAACTACATACGAAAACTGTAAACATGGTTGTCCTATAGCTTTTCTTTATCATTTTTATAAGATAGTCTGACATAGAATCGCAAGTATATTTAACAAGATATATAACTTATCAAATAAAATATGTGAATTTTTATTATTTCTTACGAGTTGGTTCGGGGAGTTGCTTTCTGATAGATCCACAAAATTTCAAACTAGTACAGATAATTTCTCTATCATGACATAATGACAATAATCATTGTTCAAATTCTACTATAATAGTTGTAATGTCATCCTCAAGAATTGACTCAAATCACACTCGGATGTGCCAGTGGTGGATTTGTAGGCACTATTAGTAGAAAACTTTTCTGCTCAGGGTCTGCTTGTTTTGTTTTTTTGTTTTGCTTATATTATTTTTGAGCGTTTTGTCTTATTAATCTATAGATAATAGTCTACTATTTCATTAGAAAAAAAAAAAAAAAATTCGCGTTTGAGCAGATCCAAATGATTTTTATTTTGTAAATATTACATCCTTCATGTTTTAGGCATTTTTTTCCCGTTAAATCCCTAATGTTTAAAAATCATTCAAAACAATGCTTTTCAAAAATAAAACCGATTATGTGAAATCCTATTTTTACAAATTTAAACACACCTTTTTTGAGGTAAATTATAGACATATCTATTTCATTACGTCAAATAGACAATGTCCAAACTTCGAATTGGGGTTGAGAGAAAAAGAGAAAATAGAATCACAGAAAACAGCTTGGAATGAGACCGGCACGAAAACAAAAACCAAGTACCAAAGAGACAATAGTCCCGGTAGACAAGATATCTACCCAAACACGCCATACCATCACACTAGTCCAAACACACCTTAAAAGAGTCATGTTGAATTTATCGTATAAAAGAATATTAACCAAACATAATATCAGTTTTATTCCTATATTTTCCCTATATGGAAATCTAAAAGTGAAATAGTACTTGTATTAACTACTCAAAATCCATCAATCCTTCTCTAAGGAAAATTTAGACAGTGTCACATACAATCCTCACATGTTTTGTTGTTTTAAAAATAACACACATCAATCTAATGATACATGCACACACAACATTATATAAATGAAGCATATGATTCAACAAATTGTAAAAATTGCCTTATAAAATTTTTGTGAAAAATTATAATAAAATATATTCAAGTAGGTAACACCCTTTCCCTTAATGTAATCATATCAGATTAATTATTTATAAAAATTGAATTGGAGCACTTCCTGTCACTCAACCCGGGATCAGATCACCTGTGGTTCGCTACAGGGAGTTCTTTGTAATGAACCGATGGGAATGTGTCATGTACAATAGAGTAAAATTTAAACATTCAACAAAAAGACTCTTATCGATAAAGGTATATTAAAATATATTTATTTATAGTGCATTCAACGACTTAGTTGGTGCATTCTCATTGCTTGTAGTTAGCTACAAACGATCAGATACCACTCAACCCCATGTGGCTCCATCACTCCTGACCATATCGTTATTTTTTCATATATAAAAAAAATGAGACTGGTTTATGTATTTTTGTCAGACAAGAATTTTATTGTAATTTGATAAGGATAATCATATGACTCTAAACCCATAAAAAAAAATTGATGATAAGATAGACATGATCTCAATTTTATTAATTAAGAAACATGTTCAAAACATAATAGACAAAATCTCTGATAAATAAAAGCTCTACCAAAGAGAAAAAGAACCAGCAAAAAAATTATCCCTCAATTACAAGCCTTCTCCTATAAGATAAGGTAGGCATGACTGGAGTCTGAATCAGCAAGTTAACTAAATAATATAATGTTATAATTATTAAATAAATCACATCAAATTTCATCATCAATATCAATCATGTGATTGATGAACTAGCATGATACAAAAATGTTTTTGTAATTTGATACACATGATGAATTAGCATGGTAGGGACACTGGTCTGGGGTTGAGCCGATAAAAATGATTCTTCAGGTGACACAAGTGGCCTGTCAAATCTCAACTTTCCTTCGTACAATCCACAATAGCATGCATGGCCCATTCATCCTCTCATGTCTCTTTTTCTCCCGGAGCTTTCTGACCCTTTTTAATTCAATCTACCCTGTCATGCTATATAACAGCATAGTGTATAAGACTATTCAAATCATTTTATATTTTATTATATAATTCATTTCATATTTTTATATGTATTTTTATAATTAATTAATGTACTCTAATAAATTGTGTATACTCATTTATTAAAATATAAAAAAATTTATATATACGAAATATATATCGAGTTATGATAAATATACGTGACAAGCTAGGTATCTAACATTAGAAACGGGACTGAAGACCGGAAACTGGACCCAATTGAACACATTCACACAAACTTGGAAGTTGGTACTTGCACAACTAAATTATTTGCTACAATATTTAAAACATCTGTGTCTTTTTTTTTTTACTTTGACATTTTACGTTTTCTACGAAGAAATGATTATACACATCAGACCTTTTGTTTTTAGGTTAAAGACATTTGCATCTCTGTAAACATGGATAATCTTATATAAGTCCTGGTAAAAGTTGGGGCAGACACATACTTACAAAAACATAATTATCATCATCGGATAAAAATTTCATTCAAATTCAACAGAAAATTTTATCATCATGTAATTGTGTAAACAATATGGTCTCTATAAATAATCATAAAAATAAATTACTCCATGCAAAGATCAAATTATTCTTGTAAGATTTTTTATGTTTTTTCATTTCCATTAAGGTATTAATTGAAATGGTTAAAAATTTGATGATAATTTAATCATTTCATGGTTATATATTAAAGTTAAGTAAGATATGTTAAGTTATAATTATTTTTTGTTAAAATCATGGATATATGTGAGTTTTTAAGGACTTGTACGTCTGCCCCAATTTTAATAAGGACTTATATGGGATTACCCATGTTTTTGAGGACTTGGATATCTTTAACCCTTTTTTTTTTTTCAGGAGTGGAGGGGTTTGGTTTATTAATGGGAGTTCAGATTTCATATGTCAAAGATACAGGAGATGTTTGTGACAGTTAATAAGAGACTGTCACGTATACGATAAAAGCCTATTTAAAAATAAATATAATTTTTAATAGATTCTTAATAATAAAAATATTATTTAAAATGCAATTAACTTTTCTTGTGACAATATTTTCTTGTCTGTCAATCCAGTCAATCAATCCAGACGAAATTGTCTCATCGATAAATGAGATGGGGGGCCTTGGTGTTGGGGTGTAGGAATGTTGGGGGTGGGGCATTTGATTGATATAAATATGTTGATATAAATCTTCAATATCTGCAGGATCACTGTTTGATACTGTGTTGGGGTTAGCCATGTGTAGACTAGAGTAGAGGTGTAATTTTAAGATTTAACATTTAGGAAAAAAATTCATAACAACCCCACTCTCCCAACGTAACTAAAAGCTAAATCACCCATTCTGTCAGTTATTTAACTACAAGTTACTTGAATTTAATCCAACCATGTAAATTTATGTTTATAGCCTCACCTAAATATACCTAAACTTAACATCCCCTTCTTCCTGTTCCTCCCATTCTTCTTCTTCCTCTTCATCTTCCTCACATAAACAAACATAAACCTAACATCCCCTTTTTCTTCTTCTCCTTCTACTTCTCCTTCTCCTCGATTTTCTTAAAGTTTTTATTGAAGGAAGAAGAAGACCCTTTGTAAGAGAGGAGGGGTAAAAACTAATTGTGAGGTATTTGTGTTTTTTCTAGTTTATTGGGGGTATATGAATTATTGCATTTTATCTGGGTTAGGATAACTGAATATTCTAAGCACATCCAATTATGTAAGTGGTTATTTAATACAGGGGATGATTTGGCTTTTAGTTATGTTTGGGGGGGGGGGGGAGTATTTGGATTATGGGAAAAGGCAAGGGTTATATGGATTTTCATATGTTTGTGGGGATTACATGCATTTTCCCCTAATATTTAATCTAAATTTTGAATTAAATTTTAAATTTAAATATGTTAACTAATCTAATTTTATTATTTTAACTAATTGTGGGGCAGAGAATTTCGAATTGTGGTGGGGGAGAGGTTCCACTTGTTTAACTACAGCACAAACAATATCTAAGAATTCTAAAACTTAAAAAAAAAAAAAAAAAAACTTAATTGAAATAAGCATACAAAGAAAGAGGAGAAGAAAACGTTGAGAATTCTTGAGCTATTGAACACTTAATTAGAGAAAAATTTAGAACACTTGAGAACACTAGGGCGATTTTAGAGAAGAGAGAGTGCAGTGGTAACATAGATAGATTTACGTTTGAATTGATGTGAAATGTGACGAATTCTTGATGACAGATGACCCCATCATACCTCACAATGCTTTTTTTTTTTTATGTTAATGAGGCATGGTATAAGGGTGGTATAAGAATCTGTTTGTTTACATAGTATAATTTGGTATTACTATACCAGTATAAATGAGTATAAAAGAGTATAACAATTCTAAGTAACCCATGTGATAAGCTTATACATATCTTATCTATTCCCATGGAAGGTAAGGTCCACCATTACATAAAAAAAAATCACATTTCATCACATTAAATCACCTATGACCCATATGTCAAATCAACTTTTTTCACTTTATTCGCATTTTATTTTTCATCAACCAAACAACTCAATAATTATTATTACGTTTTCCAATGTAAATAAAAAAATACAACCAAACATAAAATCATGTATTCTATTGATAAAGTTATCTGTTCTTGGAATATGTATAAACCCCATGTTTATTCCTTGATCCAAATGGGGGTCAAGTTTTTGGGTGAATCAACATGATTATAACAGACCAAAGCTATAAAATAAACGTGTCATGCCAAACCAACACAGCTTATTGAGAGAGGCAAGCCAGACTGAAGTATGGCCCGAGCTGACATGACCTAATTTATACTTCTGACTTGTTCAATATATTTTTAAAATTTTAAAAAAAATTTAAATTTTTAAAAATATGTATTTATATAATGATGAGCATAAAAATATACACTTGAATAAATTAATACATACATATTTCTGCATTTTTTAACCTAATATGTGCTAGGTTATATATCCTAGATTAAGGAAAGCATGTGGCTAATATTTCTTTATAAAACAAGCAAAAAAAAATTCTTTATTGTGGGTGGAAACTTTTTTTTTTATTGTAATAGCATATTAACAATAACAAGATGCCTTGTAGGTGGAAATACATATATTATTTTCTTCCACAACCAAACATAAGGGGCAAAAAAGTAGAAAACGGCAGTGAATCCAACTTTCCCTAAATATAATACCTCTTAAATAGAGCATATTCATTCTTCAATTTATTAAATATACAGATAACAAGATACTTGGATAATGTGCTCATCACCATGAGAAAGCAAACACATTTTTTTACTTCACATATTTCACAAACCAATCCAGCATGTGCTTGTGTGCCTCTTCTGCATTCTTCACAGCAGATTCATCGTTAACATCGTATCGCACAGTCCAGCCATGAACAACCCCAGGAAAGATTTTCACAAAGCTGTCAACCTGAAAAGAAATGAAACTCTCTAAAGTTGGCAAAAAAAAAAAAACCGTAAAAAAGACTGCATATAACAGTCAAATTTAACTTGTGTACCACTTTCGAAATTTACTGGACTTTACAAAATCGCAGTGTATCATGTGCAGGTGCTGTGTGTGAGCATTTGCCAATGTTAGCATTCGCTTACCTCAGATTTCGAAGATAAAACTTCCTCAAATTGTTTCACCAGCTCCGGGGGTGAAGTCTTGTCTATCTCAGCTCCGAGCACGGTGATGGGGCATTTAACCACTAAAAACCAATAACATGATTCATGTTTTGGTTTTGGACAGAACAAAAGTATGATATCCAAGTAAGAAAAAGTCACGATTAACACACCTTTGATATCATCAACTGTTACAAATGAAGGATGTAACAGAACTGCAGCCTGAATTTCACTCGATTTCGCCAGTTCCACGACTACCTTTGCTGATAGAAAATTCCAAAGAGTTAATTTTCATGGAGCCAAGGCTTCCAGTGTAAATGTAATCTAAAGTTTTTTTTTTTTTTTTTTTTTGTGTCAAATAAAAAAGGAGACGATATTCATACCACCCCAGCAAAAACCCACTGCCCCAACTGCAGCTAGACCTTTACTCTTTAATGCAGCAACAACTGGTTTTGCTTCTTCAAATCCTTTAGCCTGCATGATTACCAGCACAGTGAAAATTTTGGATCATAAATGGAAGTAAAGAAATGCAGAGATGTCAACCATCATAACTGGTGTAGGCACAGATGTAGGTCAATAACAACTGTATATACACCCATGCAATTGCCACAAATCTGATTTTTTGCTTTAGATGTGTCAATAGAAAGGAGACCAAAAAAGTGCATAAACTACTCTCTCAGTAAAAAGAAAGATATGAAATTACCAAACAAATACAGGGAGATGGATGGAAGGACACATTCAACATCCTAAACAGCATAGCTGTCAAAAAAATTCTAACCAAATTTGAAAATAAATTGATTAGTAGATGCCTAAGAGCAGGAACCAACCGCTCCATGTGATTGTAACCAGGTGGTAATAGGAGACTTCTCAGGCACAAAAGGATCCCCGTGAAAGAAGTCAGGTATAACTACGAAAAATCCTGAGGCCGCAACTTTGTCTGCTAACTTTCTGTACAGGAAGAAACAAGTTCGTGAAGAACACTACGTGTGAAACAAGAAAAAAGACTTGCAGAGTATGGAAAAAGAATATATGAAGCAATATGCTTCTAACACGTAAGAAAAATCTTTGCACAAGTTTTTCATAGTGTAACAAGAAAAATCTTTGGACAAGTTTTTCATAGTGAAACAAGAAAAAGACTTGCAGAGTATGGAAAAGAATATATGAAGCAATATGCTTCAAACACGTAAGAAAAATCTTTGGACAAGTTTTTCATAGTGTATGTTACTCTCTAAAATTCTTCTGGCTGCCTTTCCTTGTCCATTTTACAAATGTATGGTGCACCATTAAAAGATTGAATCAATGCAGCACAAATAAATACTTATTGAATTAAGGCATAAACAATAACAAAAAATAAAATAAAAATAAAAGGATATGTGACTTGAAAGAAAGTTAAGTTCTTTTATAAATTAAAAAACTCTGTACTTTCAGAAATATGTTTAATGAATTAGTGAGGAAACAACAGGTTTATTAACTGAAAGAAGAAGGCAATTTAAGTTAGGTGTATCAATATGGTTTCTCTACACAACAAGTAGAAGGATAAATATGAGGGAGGCATGGATTTCAACTCTTCTTAAATTTAGGGTAAGTTGTCTTCTATGATATATAAACCACCGTGCCATCATACGTTGTTGTACCATAAGGAAATTGCTCCTCGTGTTCATTAGAGAATTATAGGAGTGTAACACTAGCTCTGATATCACTCTGATGCAATAAAGATCTTATGTTTCCCTAAACTCAATTTTTTATATTAATAATCAGCATCAAGGAGTAAGTCACAAAAGCTTCTCCTTTTATAGAGTACATACCACGACCCTCTAAACAAATACAAAAATAATCCTAGCAATCTAATTTAATCCTGGAAAATCTTCAAAATATTCTAATAAAGGCCAAGTCTTACCCTAACTAACCAACAAATAAACAAACAACCTAAAAAAGTCAAATAACAATTAGGCTCTTTATCCAATCTACACGTATTCCACTCAAAACCCATTCGAATGCCAGAAAATCAGTGTTCAATCAACGTCGTTCAAACGCCAGAATGGTGATGCAAATTGATGAAGAGAAAACCCAACTGATCAGGGTGCGTTTGGTTGCGCGATTGCGTTGCGATTGCGATTGCGATTACAGGAAGCTGCGTTTGCAATCGCGCAACCAAACAGTTTTGTAATTGCAGTTTTAAACCCAGCGATTGCAGGCAAATAGTGCCCAAAAGCTGCGATTTCAAAAAGCTGAGAAAGTGAGCTTCCTGCAGAATCAGGTTTGCAATCGCAGATTCCTGCAGAATCAATTTTGCAATCGTGCAACCAAACGCAGTCTCAGAATCAAATAACAAACATCAGGCATTGAGACTAAAATTGATAAAATCTCAACTTACATTGAAATCTAAACCAGTATTACATAAGAAACTTTAAAAGCTCTTACAATTCAAACAAATACATTTTTCAACTCCTCTTTCTCTTCATCTCAGGATAACTAGTTACTAATTCTAAAAGATTGATGGCATATGTCCATTAGCATCTTTTACTGCTAAACTTACTCCTCCATTTAAGAACTTTAAAAAGAATTTGGGACAAGTAATTGTCTTTTCTTTCTTTTCTTTTTACATAGCTCTTTTAGGCTCAACATATCTAGGAAAACACAATGTCTAGAACCCTATTACTCTCACTGCAATCAAGCAGTAAAGTTCATATTAAGTCATTAATGGAAATGTGCATCATACGTTTGGATAATTTTGCAATAGCCCTTTACATTATAGCTTATCATTGCTTACCTTGCATGCCCTATTTAATATGCCAATTGTTGACCATTATTTTTTCTTATGTTCTGATAGTTTTATAATTGCCAATACATGGCCTAAATTTGTTGGAACACAAAGGAGTCAAAACATTGACAGGACAACACATCCCTATAGAAGAATCCATGACTTATCTTCCATGAAGCATTAGAAAATACACACATTAAATCACTCTTAGGGAAAGTAAACATCACTAAACCATAGTAAATTGATCCCCTGATTATCACTACAACCATGGTATATTGATCCCCTGAGGTTCTTCCTTTGCATGCATATAGGTCCTACTTGGATGTTTATGTCGGACTTAAAAAAGCTCCACATAAGAATTTAATGTCCAGCTAATGTAGGACAGGTTGCCCCCAATGATCACCCATGATTAGTTGGGGTTCGGAATTGTAGCATCTTTTTATTTTTAGGATTTATTTTAGATTTTAAGAAAAAAAAAATTTTGGATGAAATGGTAGACATTCGCCTTAAATTTTATTCAAATTCAAGCGACAAGCTCAAAGCATAAAGTTGGTAGAGGAGGAATCTACCGAGGCATGAAACAAATCTTACGCCATAATGTCAAATTTATCCCCACTATACAAAACTTTGCTTACCCCCGCACAAGCAATCCCCTAATCTCTAACAAAATTAGTAACCGAATCCCAACGGTTTTCAATATAAACTCTAGAATCCCAAAAAATAAATGATTTTTGGCAAGCCAAATCGTTCACGTAACGGCGGGGATGTACCATTGAGTGATTTTAAGAATATTTGGTTAGGCTGTTTATCTATGTTATATTTGTATAAGTTTGAACTGCACTAAACAGCTACGTTTTACATTCCAAAAAGTTCAAAATAAAAGCCAACCAGATATATTAACTGATCAATAGGAATATGAAACATTCGGTAAGAAAAGAATCCAGTACATCAATTTATACATGCACACAAAAATAAAACACTTTGGGGTAATTTGGCAAGGGGATAAGTGGTGGGATAAAAGGTAATTGTGGGGATAAATTGGGGAGGATAATTTATCCCCTTTGATATAAAAAAATAATTGGGATAAAATACATACAGCTGTCCCAATTTTGAAATAAAAATCAGGATTTTTTGTAATAATATTTATCCTTATTTTTGTCCCAATATTTTGTAAATGTAAATAACAATAAAATCAATGGATTTTTTATCCTCAAAATCTTAAAATTCAGATAACTTATCCTCAAACTTCTCTTGCCAAACTAGCCTAATTTACAGGGGAAAAAAATCCACAGTGATGTAATTAATCCTAAAATTATAGAAGTGAAATAAATTGTTATACCTCAAATTCGGTGCTTCAAATCCTGCATACACACACGAATTTTTTTTTTTTATAAAAAAAACAGTAAGTCAAATCATTTGAACTATAAAACAAGTAAATGCAATAGAACAGAAAGAAGAAAAAAAACAATGAAACCTCTATTGAAATTAAAAAAGTTCACAAGAGAGAGACATCACCGAATACATCGGAGACGAGAAGGATCGCCACCTTTGAATCGGGAGACCCTGAAGTGTACGCCTTTAGCCCCCCAAAATCATCCACTGCCGTTCCTTCGCCGCTGCTCGAGCTTAGGCTCGGTGGGTTCTCGCAGCACTGTGAGCTCGCCATCTCTCTCTCTCTCTCTAAAAATGGTCCGAACTCTGAAGTGGGAAGAGAGAGGCCACAAGTGAGACCGAATTTATTGAAATCCGGAATACATCGAAGTTTCATTGATGTCCGTTGATTTTCTATCGGATGGTGGGATGGAGGTTGTATATAAGATATTGATTTCATCATGGTTGACGCCATTTTAATGGTCCCCTTGCTCTTCGATTTCGTTTTGGATTTGGAATTCGATGCTTTTCCATGTTTTCATCCACCGTAGTAAATTCATTAATACATATTAATGTTTAAATTATCAAAAAAATAGTTTAATTATCTCTGTATTTTTTTATATTTATCCCGTATGATTTACGAATGTACACGAACCGTATCGAACATAACACCGGTCGAATATTTGTCGTACACGAACTTTGTTACTATGGATGCATCAAGCATTACAACGTTGGATTCATTTGGATCATTTGTTGTGATTAGTGAATTGGGAAAAGGGGCCGTCTAGTCCCACCAACAAATTTGCTTACCTCACCAGTCGGCAAAAAAAAAAACGGTGTTTTGCTATCCCCACCGATTCGGCCAGTTCGACCGGATTTGATCGTCATTTTAGGTTTTGGGCGACTGGATTTGATCGTCATTTCAGGTTTTAGGCGACCGAACCTGGTCGAACTAGATTTATAATAAAGTTTATAATTTTTTTTCTTGAAAACATAATCCCACGACGTGTATCATTCTTGAATCATTCATATAACTCCAAGTCTGAGTTGTAATATAGGGAGAATAAATCATTATTCTTAAATGTAGAATATAAGAACAATTTTTTTTTACATAAGTTACAGACAAATTTCAAAAGTCAAATATAAAATGTGTTTAGATCAACTGGTAGGTTTTTTTATTTTTAAACAAAGAATCATCTTAACTACGAATTCACACGAACCTTAAAAATGATATATATTTGTCTAATAAGATATTTTTCTATAAAAATTTGAATTAATTGAAAGTATATATACTTACATTTTTTTCAGTCCCTTAGCTGTTATTTGGATAAAAGAATAAATGTAGAATATGATGGATAAACCCAAAAATTTATTTGTTTACAAAGAATAAGTAGATATAGTTCTGAACCTTGTTTGACCAATTACGGTCGCCCAAAACCTGAAATGAAGACCAATTACGGTCGCTCAGAACCTGAAATGGCGACCAAGTCCGGTCGCCCAAAACCTGAAATGACAACCGATTTCGGTCGAACTGGATTGGTAGGAACAACAAAACACCAGTTTTTTTTTTATCGGTGGGATGAGAAAAGTGTTTGGTGGGGATAGACACACCCTTGGGAAAATTGAATTTCAAACTGTCTGTGCACCAAACAACAGTAACCACTCCCGTGGCACTGTTGTAGCCACTGTTTGGATGGAAGAACATAGGAGAGGAGGATTAAATGAGAATAAAATAAAAAAATTATTTGTTTTCAATGAAATACGTGGTATAATGGCCTAATAGGTAATAAATTGATATTGATATTCTAGGTGTTCTGAAATTTTGTTATTCCACTTAATTTATTCTACTGGTATAAAAGGGGCTTATAAGTCAAATCACATGTCATCACTTCTATTAAATAAGAGGATCTACATGTTAAATCAGTTTTTCAACTTTTATAAATCATTATTCACATCTTATTTATTTTTTTATCCATAATTTATTCATTATCCATTAAAAAATAAAAATTTATTATTGCATTTTTAAAATGACAATAACTAAAAACACAATCAAACACAAAATAAATTATTATTTTCTTATACTGGAATGGTTATCTATCCTAGAATAAATTATGTGACTACCCAAACGGACCTGTCTCCATGCTCAATCAAATTGATTAAAAATGACAATGAATGAACATAGCTATGTTTCACTCAATCCTTTTTACCCTCTTAAATACAGTTTAGTAACCAACTTCGCTCACTATATCGAGATATACATCTCACCGAAACATTTTTACGTTTTATAAAATGATATCTTCAATTCATTGGAGTATATATATCTCATTTTATAAAAATACATATATGTATATGATTTTAAAAAAATGTGACCTATAAAATGGGCTGCATTTTATAGTTCATTTTATAATCTAAAATGTAAACAACACATGTTTTCATTTTTTTTTAAATCATATATCTTATTTAACGAGTCATGTATACTTTTATAAAAGGTGAAGCATATACTCTAATGAATTGAATAATATCATTATTTATATAAAATGTGAAAAAATTCTAACAAGGTATATATATCAATACAATAAGTGAAGAGACTAACGATGTATATAGAAGTACATTTGAAACTGTAAAAATGGATTGAGTGTAACATAACTTCTTTTTCTTTTCTTTATTCCGAGAGCGCTAATACATCCAATCTATTTTGCAGTTTTATATACTATGGTGGTGCAATATATATTATGATATCATAGTATATGACACAAAAAAAAGTTTCATTTTTCCAAAACGAATAAAATATACTATTATAACTAAATATATACTTCATTTTATATAACAACATATACATCAATATAAGAGTGATGATTTAAAAAAAAATTGGTGTGAGCTACAAATGGGGCTGCACAAGGGACTGAGCATATCATTTTTCTTTTCTCAATTATACTCATTTTTTTCTTCGGTGTATGGCCCTTGTGACGATTCGGCACGAGAGGCCCTCTAGGAAGAATTAAGCAGGGTGTGGGAGAGTCGGGGGCTGCCATGGTGCGTGCTAGGCGATTTCAATATTACTTGTTTTGTGGAAGACAGAAATCGGCCAGGATCTATTATGCAACATATGGAGCGGTTTTCAGATTGGATTGCAGGGGAAGGACTGATTGATCTACCCATCTCTAACCAGAACTTCACGTGGAGTAATTTAAGAGAAGACCCAGCTTTGGCCAGGGTTGATGGAGTGTTGATCGATCCAGAGTGGGAAGATTTATTCCCAGCGTGCAGTTTGCGGGGGCTCCCTAGGGTCTTTTCAGATCACTCTCCCCTCATCCTTTCTGGGGGTGAGACGGTGAGATCCCCTTCTCCGTTTCGTTTCCAAAATTGGTGGCTCCTGTTGCCTGACTTTCGCGGGAGAGTGTTGGAGTCTTGGGAGCAAGATGTCGGAGTCCTATCCGGGGTCTCTAAGATGGCTTTTAAGATCAAACGCTTGAAACTCTCGTTGAAAAGGTGGGCGAGAGATGCTATCTGGACTCGCAGAGCTAGAAAGTCGGAGATAAGTGCACAGTTAGGCATTCTCGATATATGGGAGGAAGCAGGCCTTCTTTCGGAGGAAGACAGAGAGTGGAGGAGAAACCTCAAGAAGGATTGGCTGAAGATCGTCCGGATGGAAGAGAGCGAATGGAGGCAGAAATCCCGGGCGGTTTGGCTTCGTGAAGGAGACAATAACACTAAATTTTTTCACAAGGTAGCTAATCAACGGAGACGCACCAACAAAATAGAAAAGCTTCGGGTGGGTAACATTCAGGTTGAAGATGTTGCTGGTATCCAGGAGGCTCTAGTTAGTCACTTCACTACAGCTTTCCATCGGAGAAGCGGATGGCACCTGACCTGGTTCGACGAGGAGCTTGGGCGCGTCCCGGATCTCTTGCTGCAGAGCCTAGAGGAGGAGTTTAAGGAGGATGAGGTTAAGGCGACAATTTTTGGCACTGAGGCGGATAAGGCTCCTGGTCCAGACGGTTTCGGACTGAGGTTCTATTAGGAATTCTGGGATATCCTGCGGACAGACATTATGGAGATGTTCAGCGAGTTTTATTGCTCCTCAAGTGGGATTGGGTGCATCAATGCCACATTCTTGACACTGATCCCCAAGAAGGAGGGCCCTATCGAGATTGGAGACTTCAGACCAATTTCCTTGGTTAATGGGAGCTATAAAATGATATCAAAGGTTCTGGCTAATCGGTTGAAGGCGGTAGTGGGATACCTGGTTGATGATTCACAACATGCTTTTATCCCGGGCTGGCTTCTTCAGGATGGGTTCATGATAGCGCAGGAATGCATCACGGCGGTGCATCGTGACAGAAGGGAGGGAGTGATGATTAAACTGGACTTCGCAAAGGCCTACGACAATGTAGATTGGGGCTTCCTGTTACACCTTCTTCGTTGCCACCGCTTCGAGCCTAACTGGATTCGCATGATTTCGGCTTGTATATCGACGGCGAAGGGATCGGTTCTGGTGAACGGGCTTCCATGCGGGTTCTTCCATTTTCAGAAGGGGCTTCGACAAGGGGATCCCCTTTCGCCTTTGTTATTTGTACTGGTGGCGAATGTCTTCAGCCGGATGATGAGGATGGCTGCCTCGGATGGGTGGATCTCTGGGTTACAATGTGTGGCTGGGGGAACGAGAGTCTTACACGTCCAATATGCTGATGATACAGTTATCCTGAGTGAGGCATCTGAGCTCTCCGTAAGGGGCATTAGATTTGTCTGCAGATGCTTTGAATTCCTCTCAGGACTGAAGATTAATTTCAGAAAAAGCTCTATGCTTGGGATAAATGTAGAGGAAACACGCTTGGAGTTCTTGGCAAGTCTTTTTCACTGCGATGTGCAGAAGTTCCCGGCTAGGCTGTTAGGCCTTCCGCTTCATCTGGGGAGGCTAAAGAAATCGGACTGGGTACCACTGATTGAGAGGTTTGAGAAGCGCCTGGAAGGGTGGTCGAGTCGATTTCTGAGTCTCGGTGGTAGGCTGGTCCTGCTACAGGCTGTTTTATCGAATCTACCCATCTTCTTTCTCTCCCTATTTAAGCTGCCTGTAGGAGTTAGAGATCGTCTGGAGGTAATACGAAGAAGATTCCTTTGGAATGGGGCGAAGGAGGTCCGAAACAGGGTACATCTAGTCAGATGGGATATAGTATGCAGTAGCAAGAAGTCGGGAGGTGCTGGCATTTTAAATATTGAAGACATGAATACTGCATTGCTTTGGAAATGGTTGTGGCGATGGCTCCTACACCCTAATCTCCAATGGTGTCAGATCATAAGAGAAAGGTATGCGTGTGATGATTCTGTGAGAAACAGATTTCCCAGGCTTTCTTTGTCTCTGTCGGGTATTTGGAAGGGTATTATGGGTGGCCTGGGACTGTTCACACATGCGGTCAGGTGGTCCTTGGGCTCGGGCATGAGGATTAGTTTTTGGAGGGACTTGTGGATTGGCGAGTCGCCTCTATATCTGAGTTTTCCAATGATTTTCCATATTTCTGTAGCCCAGGATGGGGTAGCCTCACAGTTTTGGACTGCTCGAGGGTCGGTGGGATTCTGGGAAGTTCGGGTGAGACGAAATCTGAAGGACGAGGAGGTCGAAAGCTACTTGTCCCTGCTGGAGCTTCTACAGGAGGTATCGGTGGATGAACAGAAGACAGACTAGATAGTGTGGAGCCCAAAGCCGGCTGCCGGCTACTCGGTTCGGGGCGGCTATTCTTGGTTACGAAGGGACATAGCGTCCACTGCATCTACAACTTGTAAGCATATGGAAGTGTGGGGCTGCCACATACCATTGAAGGTCAAAGCCTTTACGTGGACCATGTATCTCGACAGGGTCCTCACAAGGGTGCGCCTCACTCAATGGTACCCCAGTTCGGAAGCCACCTGCGTATTGTGTTCGAGGGAAGAGGAATCTGTTGAGCACTTATTCATAAGGTGCCCGGTAGTGAGGACTATATGGGGTTTGCTGGAGGCGACATATGGGATGAATGCTAGTTTCTCCAACTTAGAAGGCTTGTGGATGACCAGTAAGGCTTTGCGAAGCCCAGGCGATCGGAGTACTAAAGCAAAGTTTTCTCAAATGGTCATTCCGGCGGTGCTGTGGGCAATATGGCGCATGAGAAACAATGTCATCTTTAAGGGAGATATACCGTACGCGGAGAATGCGTGGGAGGAGGCAGTCGGGTACATGAAGGATTGGGGATACCATTGCGTAGGGGCGACCTCTATAGCACTGGTGGGGAGTCGGTTAGTCGTTCTGGACTAGAGTGTGTGTTTCTGGTCCTTTGGTAGAGTTCTCTTCTACTAAGGACCTTCTTTTGCTTTTGTTTTTACGCATTGTATTCCCTTTTGGGCTCCCCTCTTCCTATCTAATATGAAGGTGAAGGCCTACCGTTAAAATTCAAAAAAAATTATACTCAATTTTTTTATAGTAAAAAATACAATTATATATACCTCGTTAAAAATTTACTGAAACATATATCATCATACGATGTATATATCTCGTTAAATTTTTTTCTTACACTTACTAAAAATAAGTCCATTCAACTCGAAATGAAGCAATATACACTTTTTATTAAAGTATATACCTCATTAGATGGTATTTATTATTTTTTTAAAATAAAAACATGTATAGTCTGAGTTTTAGTTGGTAAAAATAACTGAGGTACCGTTTGGATTGGAGGTGCCGAAACCCGTGATTCTGATACGCAGCGTTTGATGGGAACATGACTGCGTGGCGTGTTTGCAAAGCATGCCAGCGAAGAATGGTGCTTGTTTGGCAACCTTTGTTGCGTTCCCAACCCCGGTAGTCGTTTTTACCAAAACACCCCTTATATGAACCCCCTTATGATATAAACCCTACTTTCGAATTTCACCATTCTTCAAGCGCCGCAACTAAAAGGGTTCCTTTGTCAACATCCAACGAAGTCGTAGCGATCAATGTGAAGGAGCAAGCCCTGGACCATATATGTTCTCTCTCTCTCTCTCTCTCTCTCTCTCTCTCTCTCTCGCACACGCATTTAGACCTCTCGAAAACCACACCCATTGTTGAGATGTTTATTTTCAGTATTATGTTTGATAATCAGATGTCCCCCAACACTGAATGAAGTAATTTTTGGTCTTCGGTTTTACACAAACCCAAATGAAAATGGGAAAAATGGGCCTGAAAAAATCAATTTTGTGCAATTTGGGAGCTGCTCTACATCTGTTTGTTAAAATTTTCCAACAAAGAACTCTAGCAGTACACATTCTATACGATATCAGATTTTGGATTTGAACTTTTTCATGTACACATGTAATACAAGGGTGTTTATTTGGTGAAAAAGCAAGGGTATTTCGGCCATTAAAGCGCCAAGAGCTTTAAGCAACCACGTTGTGTTCCCAAAATCATTGTTTTGGGGCGTCGAGAATATGGGCAAAAAAACATTGTCAACGCAAAGCCACACGTTTGGTGTTCGAAACGCAAACTGCTGTTTGGAATTGGGTTCCTGCGTTTTATGACGAGGACATCGCAGAAGCGAAAAAATGGGTCATCCAAACGGTACCTGAGTCTAACATTTTCCTTTTCCAATACTAAAATTGGGGTTTAGATTTAATTAGGTTTGAATACCATCAGTATCGAATTAAAAAGCGTATTAATTGAATTTCATAGCGTATGAATCGAACTGTACAATTAATTATTGTGTATACTTTCACTCTCTGTGTAGTTCAATTCATATACTATTCAGTTCGATACTGATGATACCAAACCTAACCGGATCCGGATGAGTAAAATTGAGCTAAAAAGGGACCAGGTGTCTCAAAGCCCATGTCTTGATCTCACGTGTGTCGTGCCCAAGACCGGCTCCGGTCTCTTCCTCCCTCCTCTCCTCCTCCAAGAAAGAATAACCCAAGAGAGAAGAGCTGAAGAGATGGAGCTCTTCTTCCCCGCCAACGATGAAACCCATCACAAGAGGATCTTCAGAGGCAACCGTCTCCACATATGCGTTGGGGCCTTCCTCGTATGGCCCTCTTTCATGCTCGTCACGCCCAGGATCCCTCACTCCCCAAGCCTCCACGTCTTCGCCGATATGCGCAACTTCTTAGGTTTAAATCAGCAATTCATCATCTCCATTTGTTAGGGTTTTCTGTTCTCCATTGTGTTATTCCATCGTTTGCAGGGGTTCCGAACACGTTGAATGTGATATCGAACTTCCCCTTTTTGGTTGTGGGTGTCGTCGGTCTCGTGCTCTGCCTTCACGGCAACTGTTTCGGGATCAGGTTTGTCTTTCTATGACAATTTTGTTTGTCTTTTGATATGGGTTCTTGTTTTTGCTGAGTTTTTGATATTTGGGTGGTTTGGGTTTTATGTGTTTTGGGCAGTCTGAAATGGGAGGTTTGGGGGTGGGCGTTCTTCTATATGGGAATCACAGCCGTCGCATTCGGTTCATCGTATTATCATCTCAAGCCGGATGATTCTCGGCTTTTGTGGGATCGATTGCCGGTGAATTCCTATATATATATATGTTAATGTTTTTTGGAGAAACAAAATCTCATTGTTTTTAAAATTCTTGCAATATGAATTCATGGTGATTTTCGTTGGGCAGTGAATCCAGTGATAAGCAAACAAGAAATTAACACAAGTTTCGAAACAGGCAGTGATGTTGTTCCATCACATCCATGTATTCAATGATTTTAATTATAATATATATACCTTCTGTTGAATAATAGAACAAACTTATAATGAGATTTTTTGTGATTGTGCTGTTTTACTGAATTCGATCATCCAAATGCTCCTTCAATTTAATAACATGTAGCAAACTGAGCTTTGGTTAGCTGGTTTGGCCTAAGGCACATTTGGCATGGTGGGGTTTGAACCCCTGATCTCTTTTTGGAGATAGGGGGTGCTAACCGGCTAACCAAAGCTCGGTTGGCATTTCTAACCACATATTACTTTTTAAAATCCTTTGTTGAGGCCCTAGCATAGCCCTCATATACTCTCTCCACTTGTTTCAATAAGATTAACTTTGTCTGATGCAGATGATGATTGCAATCACATCACTTTTTTCGAGCTTTGTCATTGAGAGAATGGATGAGCGGATTGGAGTAACTTGCTTATTTTCCCTTCATCTGGTTGTTCTTTTCAGCATTCTGTATGAAAGGTGTTCTTTTTTTTCTGTTATTTCCTTTTATTTTCACTTGAGTAATCTACTTCCATAGTATTCATGCTCTTTTATATGTTGAATGTGCAATGTTCAGGGCTGCAGAATATTTGATGATTTGCGTGTCTACCTGATGTTCCACATTATTCCTTGCGTTGCAATCCCAATGATGGCTTTTATGTTACCACCCAAGTATACCCATTCCAGATTTTGGTTTTGGGCTTCAGGTCTGAACTCTAAACACCAATACCTGTGGGATATTTATCTCTTCAAAATTTACTGGTTAAATAATTAATTGTTTCTTTGAAGAATGGTGGGAGGCTGGGAGCACACCCACCTGAATTTTTTTATAAACAGAATGGTGAACTGCAATTAGACATGAGGCCATTCTCTTATAAAACTTATTGGTTTATGATACAGAAAATATTTCACTTCATTGGTTTGTCGAGTTGCTTGTTTGCTTTATTGGTATGTAGAAGGTTGAATGCTACCTCAGGCCTGAATATTGACTTCTTGTCACCTGAGCAAGCACGGGAAAAAGGTCAAAGATTATGAAAGAAAGGATATGATAGTCCCACAGCTAAGGTTACTCAAATCCTCATACCAGTTGCATGCTTGTCTCTATCAAGAAATGTGGCCCTCTTCAGGGGCTTTACCCTATACATTGAAAACATTTGCGAATCTGTAGTCCAGTTTCTGAGGGACCAGGGTCTTTTCTCTATAGGGGCTGAAGTCTATTAGTTGCTCACTTTCTCTAGAATCTAGAGAGGTAAGTTTGTAGTGAGGTTGGAAGTTGGCCTCTTTGTACGTTTTGTTCCTTTGTTTGTTTGATGCTCTTAGTTGTCCTTTTTGTTGTGGTGCAGATTCCTCATCTGCTCCACTCATGGAGTTATCTTAGTTTTTAAATAAAATCTACTCCAGTAAATTATCACCTTTATTTTAAAAATGTCAAGAGGCTTAAATTCTCCCCATTTATTGGTCTCTTGCTGATGCTTTGAGTACGTATATACCTCATGCCATACCTATGCCTCAAGTTCTTCCAAATATGGTCCATCGTTAATTTTTTTGAATTTTTTTAAAGTTTTTTCGAGAGATGATATTTTTCTTGTTATAAGTAAATTTGTTATCTTCATCCATTTATTGTTCTCATCATGTTCAAGTTTGTAGGTTTATTCTCATTTTCTTCCTTAATTCATTCTCTGCATAATAAATTTTACTGTGTACACTAATTTTAAGAATAGAAGGATATAGAGAGAATAGTCAGTAGTCACCAATCACCATGATCTGCTTTGACTAGTAACTAGTTTTATGGCTACTATCACTTAAAAGATGTGATCAATATGAGCGGATTCCATATTTATTTTTCCCATATTTTGGTTCATGCATTGATTTCTTTATATGATTCTGAAGTTATTGTGTATTATTCGAGAGATTGCTATGTTGTTTCTTGATTTTCTTCCAGAATGTGGGTTTTGGTTCGCAATATTCTAATATAATTATCATATTGTTGATTGGTATCAGGGATTATAGTTTTACATTACCTTCTAGTTTACATATTCTGATTTGCATTTAGTGGATGACCTGCTTCATCAGAACATGCTGATATTGTGATGGATTACGTTGTCTACATATTTGGGGATGTGGATTTTTTTTCTTGACACTGAAGTTATATTATCCTCTAGTGACAATTATGGCCTACTATGTTGCTTCCACACACATGCATTCATAATTCTTGTCTACAAAATATAGTTTATTGTTTTGATGGTGCATTATCTACGTGCTCTAAGGGGTTTTGCTTTTGGTGCAGGATTTTATGTTTTGGCAAAATTTGAAGCCTGTATAGATAAGAAGATGTACCAAATAAACCATTACACCATTAGCGGACACTCCTTAGAGCACTTGTTCTTAGCAATGGTTCCCGTTATTCTTACCATGATGCTCTGGTTCAGAAATATCAGAATTGCAAGGTATCCATACATTGACCATATTATATTAAATATAATGGACTTAATGCCAGGAAATCCATTTATCACTCAGTTTCTTTAGTTTTTCATAACTAGTAACCTCCCTGTGTAGATTAGACATGAAATATGTACAATATTGGGAAGAAATATGAATCTATCTTTCTCATAAACTGGATTTGTGTTGTCGGTATCAATTCTAAAGAAATGAATCATGCTGATGATACCTGAGTGAGTATATGGCACAGGAAGCACCTGTTCTCCCCAACATAATGCAGGAAGCATTAGGTTATGTAATTATCATTTTAATGACGCAGGATATAGAGGTTCTCACCTTAATGGTGCATATTGCAGGGATTCTTAGGCCTGTCTGAGAAATAATGCTTCTCCAGATTAGTAGAATAGATGGAAAGCAATTCAGCCCATGACTGATGGACATGAGGAAGGAATGAATAGTCATTTTGGTCTGTGATCAACGCAGTTTTCACCCTATCTTTGCTTATGGGTGCTCTCTTTTCACGTACTCTCATTATAGCTTAATTTTTTTTCCAGTATCCATAAAGATTTTGATTTTGTACTTGAGAGAATGAATATTCTTGTGTTCCTATTGTACTCCAGATATTCTCTATTGTCATGAATATATTCAGTTAATCATATCACATTTGTTCAGTAATGTCTAGTCATGACTTTGGTATTTCGCATTCAGAGTTTCAGATGCATTGGTTATGATTTCTTGCACCTGGAGTTGAAGTTTAATTCATCTGCAAGTAAAGAGTAAATTTGGGAAATATGTCTTTTTCTATTTGTTTTAGCCCTAAAATGGTATAGTTGTCATTTAAATTGACATAAACATTTATTCATCTCTAATCCATCTCTTATCCTCATTTTATCCAAGGTGAACCAAAAAAAAAAAAAATCAAATTTAAATTTGTTTATTCTATATGGATTGTTATTTATCTTAATATAACTATCAGGAATGAACAACTCTATGACACACTCAAAATATTAAAATTGAAGAATTAACCTAAAAACATAAACAATCGTTACTCCAACTCCATGTAGGGTTTGGATCCAGTCAAGAAATTATGCAATACACGTGTGCATCAACCAGTGTGCTAGTAAACCATAAAACTGAATTATACATCTTGTGTGCTAAGAAAATAAAAAAGGATAACACTGTATTCCACATCTTCCTCTGCTTTACCTCTTCTGGCATATCTGCAATCCTCACGTGTCCGACTCGTGCCAGGCAATACCGAGAAGTCCAAACGCGGAGCAGCCATGTCAGTACCGTTTTGTGGCCCCTCACACGGTCACACGTCACATATTCCATTCAAAGGTCGGCGACTTATGATCACCACCCACCGTCCTCTGTTTTAAACTGCACTTACTCTTCTCTTCCCAACCATACCGAGTTGTTAATCACACCTCACCCGGAACCGACCACCCCCTCTTCTTGAATGATCGAGACAACGCACTGGTCTCCCTCAACGCGTTGAATTCGTCTCCTTTCGCTGTAACAAAAAATATAATATAATAACCACCCTTGATGAAAGTTCAAATGCATTAAAAAAAAAAAGTTAAAAGGCATCTACTACATATAAATTTGAATAACCTTAGCATACAAGTTTTTTTTTATTTTATGTTAGAGTAATCTTAGTATATAAGTTACTATTAAAGTTGGAAGAAATATGTAAATTCTTTAAAACTTACAAAAATTCAATCATTATCTTTGATTAAATTTTCATTCAAATTTGATAAAATATTCTCATAATATTTCATTATCATATAATTGTATAAACATTACAATCATTTATATATATATATATAAAAATTACAATACCTGTAAACAATTATAAAGATAAATTGGTCCCTATAAAAGGTCAAATTGTCCTTGTATGACTTTTATATTTGTAGACATTTTTAGAGCAATAGAAAAGTTGATGATAATTTAATCATTTTATGATATAAATTAATAGGAAGTAGTATTTTTATAGATTATACATATGTCATAACCTTAACAAGAACTATAAATTGAGTTTTAGAAAAGTTTACCAGCACCCTAAATTTTTTTTTTAACAAAGACTTAATACATGATACCAAACGGGATATAAATGTCCTTAATCGAAAAAAACAAAAATAAAAAAGGTGGAAATTCCAAGCGAAAGACTCCAACCAGACCGCGTGGTCAGCGCTCAACGCCTTTCGCTGAAACATCCCTCGTCGCGTTCTCACACTCGGTCTCCCCATATATATACCGCCCACACCCTCTCTTCCTCTCTCATCCAAACATTGCGTGTTCACACACAATTTTCTTCCCAAAAGTCTCCCCATCATCTCTCATTCAACAACAACAAAATCCACAAATCTCACATGTCCATGACAACAAACCACCACCATCATCTAGACCAACAAGAACAAGAAGAAAACCACGATTACTCGTACTACTATTCATTCTTCCAAGAAGCCGTCTCCGACCCGGACATGGCCCTCTCCTCCTCCTCCTCCTCCATCGATTCCACCTCTCTTAAGAACAAGCGCAAGAAGAAGACCACCCAACTGATCGGCTCCCTCGAAATGCTCGACGCGCAGGAGAAGCACGAGCAGCTCGAGACCGAGAGAGCCTCCGAACAAGACCGCGCACTCTTCGAATCCAATCACCAACAGAAGGTCCAGTCCATGCTCGACTACTACTCTCATCTCCAGGACTACCACTCCGACCTCGACTCATCCGACCGCATCCGCTCCAAGCGCGCGCGTCTCTCCTCCGCCGCGTCCCTTTCCGCCGCCGAAAACCCCCTTCCGCCGCCGCAGCAGCAGCAAGCGCAGCCGCACCAGAGGCGGCTGTGGGTGAAGGACCGGTCGAAGGCGTGGTGGGAGAAGTGCAACCACCCGGACTTCCCGGAAGAGGAGTTCAAGAAGGCGTTCCGGATGAGCCGCGCCACGTTCGACACGATATGCGAGGAGCTCGGGTCGGCGGTCGCGAAGGAGGACACGATGCTCCGCCAGGCGATCCCGGTGCGTCAGCGGGTCGCGGTCTGCGTGTGGCGGCTCGCGACGGGGGAGCCGCTGCGGCTCGTGTCGAAGCGGTTCGGGCTCGGGATCTCCACGTGTCACAAGCTCGTGCTGGAGGTCTGCGCCGCCATCAAGTCCGTGCTGATGCCGAAGTTCCTCCAGTGGCCGTCCGATCCCCAATCGGCGGAGTCGATCAAGGCGCGGTTCGAGGCGATGTCGGGCATCCCGAACGTGATCGGGTCGATGTACACCACGCACGTGCCGATCATCGCGCCGAAGGTGAGCGTGTCTTACTACTTCAATCGACGGCACACCGAGCGCAATCAGAAGACGAGCTATTCGATCACGGTTCAGGGCGTGGTGGACCCGCGCGGGGTGTTCACGGATGTCTGCATCGGGTGGCCCGGGTCGATGCAGGACGATCAGGTGCTCGAGAAGTCCGCGCTCTATCAGAGGGCGGCGAATGGGTTGTTGAAGGGGGTTTGGATCGTCGGCGGGTCGGGGTACCCTTTGATGGATTGGGTGTTGGTCCCTTACACGCACCCGCACTTGACTTGGACGCAGCACGCCTTCAATGAGAAGATTGGGGAGGTTCAGAGGGTCGCGAAGGAGGCGTTTACGAAGCTTAAGAGGAGGTGGGGGTGTTTGCAGAAGCGGACGGAGGTCAAGCTTCAGGATTTGCCGGTTGTGTTGGGCGCGTGTTGTGTTTTGCATAATATATGCGAGTCGATGGGGGAGGAGATGGACCCGGAGCTCAATTATGAGCTTGTTGATGATGAGATGGTGCCCGAGAGCTCGATGAGGTCGACCAGCTCGATGAATGCGAGGAACAGCATTGCCCATAACCTCTTGCACCATGGCCTTGCGGGCACCGCGTTTCTATGATATAAGAATATGCTTGTTTGATTATTAACATATTTTTTGTTTTGCTTTGTTTGGTAGATTTTTCGAATTATATTGTAGTAGTTCATTCTTTTGGTGTAAAAAGAAAGAAACAGGAATATTTAGGGGAATTGGTTAGGATTGTTGTTGTAGGATGTCTAGGGGCTTGGTGTAAAGGGCTTGTTTGGAGATTTGTTTTGGTAGGCTTATAGGACCATTGTTTCAACATTGATTCATAAATCAGAAATCCAAACATAATGACACTGTAATCTTTGGTCGCTTGCCTTTGCAAGGTTCTATTCTCTGTTTCCTTTGTTTTCTTTGCAAATTTAGCCCTTCCGTTATCTATCTTCTCTCTATTGCAGGCACTTTCAGTTTTATTCATGTTTATAATTGAAATGGGGATACCTCCTATGGAAATTACTTTTTTTTTTCCCTGCCAGCATGGAATTCATTGAGTGATTGAGGCATGTGGGTTTAGAATTATGAGAACATCGCATTAAAGAGGTCTTTTCATATTTAATAATAGTGGCTGTCATCAGCAGTCTTGAGAAAATGAGCACATTGTTGCTATTTCCTTTACCTGTCTTGGAAGGTGTGGTTTCACATGAAATTTGGTGTGCCTTCCAAGAGGTTGCTCTTGCTCCATATATGATCTTTGGCGTTGCTTAGAAGAACAGGTATGATTGGTTTTATATTGTGATTGATCCCTTGACTGCCTCGCTTCTTTGTTGGAGACATTGCAATCACAGAAGATAGCAGTTATCAATTAGTCATATATAATAGTATAATGAGCATGCATAACCTTTGTGCGTGTCACAATGCTAATTATGTACACATGCTTAAGTCTGTTGCATACTGGTTGGTTTTAAATTTGAATGGCGTGCATTATGTTCTCCACAACTTGTGCTTTCCTCTCTTGGATATGAATCATCATGCATTCCAATTTTCAAGCACATGCTTAAGTCCGTTGCATACTGGTTGGTGTGCCTTCCAAGAGGTTGCTCTTGCTCCATATATGATCTTTGGCGTTGCTTAGAAGAACAGGTATGATTGGTTTTATATTGTGATTGATCCCTTGACTGCCTCGCTTCTTTGTTGGAGACATTGCAATCACAGAAGATAGCAGTTATCAATTAGTCATATATAATAGTATAATGAGCATGCATAACCTTTGTGCGTGTCACAATGCTAATTATGTACACATGCTTAAGTCTGTTGCATACTGGTTGGTTTTAAATTTGAATAGCATGCATTATGTTCTCCACAACTTGTGCTTTCCTCTCTTGGATATGAATCATCATGCATTCCAATTTTCAAGTTTGAATTTTGCTGTTTGTTGGCTGATATCTTGGTCTGTTTTAAACCAGATGTAAGGCTGGAACTACTCTAAAATTTTTCAGGCATTGTGTTTGGTGATGTTTGATGAATCCAGTGTAAGCATTCATGACTTTGTTTGTTTACTTTTTTATATACTATGTCTATTCAGATCATTAAGTAGTAGTATATTCTTTTACTGTACTATGTTTTAATGACAGTGATAGTATTTGCTAGAACTGAATGTGAAAGATAGTACTTACAACATCAGGGATTGATTGCTTTCTAGAGAAGATAGCAGCTGTCAATCATCGTATCCAGTGTAGTCTTTAGTATAATGAAGAACGCATCTCATCCTTGTGTGCCATTAAATCCGCAATCAAGTCTATCTCAAACTGTGTTGTATGATGATACACAAATGCCTTTAATAATATGCATCTCTTCTATGAATGCTTGCTTTTCTTGGTCATGAATCATCATCTTTACCATGTTTGAACTTTCCTGTTGGCTGAATTTTCTTGGTTTGTTTTGAACTCCAAATGTTGGGTTGAGCAACTCTTAAATTTTATCAGGCACTGTCCTTGGTAATGTTTGAAGAAACCAAAGCAAGCTTTCTCAGTTTGTGTATTTACCTTGTTATGTACTCTCTATGTATGACATGTCAAAATTAGCCAATTGTTATAGCATTCACTATTTTATAAAAAAACAAAAGGCTTGATTAGTTTGATATTGCGATTGATTGATTATCAGTCATCATGTGGTATTTAGTATAATGAGTATATTCATGTCATTTGTGCCCGTCGCTATGCTACTTGACTGTACATGTTTAACTCTATTGCATACTGGTTGATTTTAAATAGTGAATGGCATCCGTTATATTTTCTGCAATTATTCATAACATGCTTGCCTCTCTTGGATATGAATCATCATGAAGACCAAGCTTGAATTTCTCTGTTTGTTCGTTGATACCTTTATTTGTTTTGACCAAAAGTTATGCTGGAGCAACTCTCAAATATATCAGGCATTGTCTTCGGTAAAGATTGAAGAAGCCAGGGTAAGCATTCATGGCTTTGTGTGTATACCTTGTTATGTATTCTGTCCGTTCACATCATTTTAGGAGTAGTATATTGTTTTACTGTACTATGCTTTAATGACAGTCATTGCATTTGCTTGAATTGAAATAGAAGTTATTTTCAATATCAGGACATTAGATTAATCGTTTCAGATTTACCATTTAATTAGTCAACAAGCACATAATTTCACTGTGTAAAGGTTTTTCTTTTTTAGGTGGGTATCTCATGAATCTCAGAATGACATTGAAGTTGTTCTGATGTAGGATTGAATCTCTCATTTTCTTTCCTGAACATTTTTTATTTATTATAACATGTCAGGTTTCATATAAAATTTGTTGTGGCTTCCATGCAGGGATTAGGCATTTCAAAAATGAATAGGCATTATGTAATTAATGATGAAATGGATCCCCAACCACCAAGCTTATCCATAGGACTCAAAGCAGTCATCAATTATCATATCATATTATGTGTATTATAATGAAGTACAAATCTTATCTTAGGGTTTGTTTGGATGTGCTGTGCAGACCTACGTCATTGTTTTCACTGCATTGGGGAATGCCAAAGAAAATGGCGGGACAAAGCGTTAATAGGCTGTGTGGAAACGCAAAACACCCACTTAGATCTGAGTTTGTGTTTTATTGGCTTTTTCATCGCTGAATCCGCATTAAATCTTATCCTACAAGACTCTAAACTATGGTACCTCTATCAAGTATCAACATGACAAGATTTGTTTGGTACAAACTTGTATCTAAAGTGGGTTTTACATGGCATACATCTCTTCTACGAAAGCTTGACTTTCTTGATCTTCACCAAGTTTGAAAAATTAAAGTTTAGTCTGAATTGTCTTGGTTTTGAACCAAATGTTAGGCTGGAGGACCCTCCAATACTATCATGTGTGTCTTTTTGGAAAAAAACCTTTTTTTGTACTCTCTGCAGAACATGTTTTCATGGAATAAACATAATTTAAGCAACATGACATTAGGTGGATCTCTCAAGATGAGCCATCTGTGACATTATTTCTAAATTTCTTCTCATTTTTTTCCCAGAACATATTTTTAGCAAACTTGCTTGGTTGAGAATGATTTTTCATTTGATAAATTTCTGTATGAAAATTAAGAATGCAAGGGGACAAGTTGATCGACTAAAATGACTCCCAGTAAATTGGAATTTTTCCATTATGATGTATCTTACCTAAAGGAGGGCACATCTAAAGCAATACATAAAATAGTTTAATTTGGAAAATACCTATACATGATATAAAGAAAATGTAGTGACTTGCTTAAAATTCAAGGTAAAATTGTACCAAAGTTAAAAAGGATTACCTACATGGCTAACACACATTTAACGTTAAGATTTTATTTCCTTCATATAATTATCATTGCCATGTAATGTTAAAATCTTAATGAAGTTAGTTGTCATAAAAAACTATTTTGGGGTAGATAATTTTTCTAATATAAATAATTATATTAATGGAATAAATCATTTTTTGTTCGGTTGTGTTTTTAGTTATTCTCATTGAAAAACGTAATAATGAAATTTTTGTTGTTTGGTTGATCATGATAAGTTGTTAAAAAAATGTGAATAAGATGTGATAAAACTTTATAAAATATGAAAAAAAATTGAATATTGGATCCCCTAAAAAGATAACGACACATTATTTAACATGTGGGACTCTCATATATCATTGGAATAATACAATTCCAGGAGACTTAGATTACCAATATTAGCTTATTCTTCCACATTTCTGGCATAGCTATATACCTATTTATTCTTTACAAACAAACATGTTTTTACAAACAAACATGTTTTTAGGATCTATTCACGTCTATTCCATCGTATTCCACGTCTATTATCATACCGGGCTTACAAGGGCTTATAGCTCATTAATGCGCATCTATTCTTTAATAAGTAATCAATAATATCATGTGTACATTATTTAGGTATATATATATTTTTTGTACTGCCTGTGTAGTCTTTATCATGTTTGTATTCTTTAAAACAAACATGTTTTTTTGGATCTATTCACGTCTATTCTATCGTATTCCATGTCTATTATCATACCGGGCTTACAAGGGCTTATAGTTCATTAATGCGCATCTATTCTTTAATAAGTAATCAATAATATCGTGTGTACATTATTTAGGTATGAGGTGGATATTTTTCCCGTTCAGTTAAATTTATAAATCTTTTGGGAAATTCACTTCAAATGATAACTTTTGTGAAAATTTTAGTGGTAAAAAAGAACTTGAACTATATCAATTTTTTGCTGTACCAATGGTTGTGCCATTAGAGTGCTAGCGCGCGACCTCTTTATATGTTGTCTACGTACCCTGAGGGATCAAGCCACACATAGTTCCCGAAGTGTCCTTGTAACCACCTTGCCACTAAGTGTTTTAGTGGGCTTTTTTCAGGGAAACATCCCTAGTATTTATGCTACACGATGACCCTTGATTACCCACGTTCTGCTAGTAGTGGGCTTTAAGTGTCAATTTGGTGGTTACAGACGTTAGTGGTCTTCTGACTGTTTCTTCATTCTGCTCGGGGTCTCTTGATGTACTCACCCATACGTTACATTTTCGAGTATGTATGCGAGGAGTAAGGTCGACCGACCAGACCTATGTCGACTGTCCGACTAGACCCTCAGTCTAATCATGCCTGCGCACCTGAAGATGTCATCATGAGATTACTGACCCGAATCAGATTCTATGGTCCCCAAGTCAGATAGCCCATATCCGTCTTGGTTTGACACATGTCCTAGCGTAAATTTTTACCTCCACAAGGTATATATATATTTTTTGTATTGTCTGTGTAGTCTTTTATCATGTTTGTATTCTTGTCTTTTTCAGATTTTCCTGTTGAGGGATGGGGGTCAATTGATACTTGTACTCATTACTCATTAGTACTTACAATAATATTCAATGCCTTAGAAACATGTGGCTTATTCTTGAACCATGTATGAAATTAATTGGTATTCTCCTATATCTTGATGGATGGAAGGACACTGTGTTTCTCAATGCATAGGAAGAGGTGTTCCATTATGATGAGTAAAATATTAAGTGACGCATCCTATCTATATAAATGAGAGAAAGGAGTCAAAATAATCTAAGGAATGAGAGAGAACTCATACTTGTAATTTCATTACATAAAAGAGTTGTGAGTGGGATGTTCGTCCAAATAATATTGTTCTCAAGTATTTTTTCTAGTGAGTTATAGAGAATATTGTAATCCATTTTTATAATGGAAGTTTTCAAAGTTCAGCATGTGGTTTTTTTCTTTTAATCTTGAAAGTTTTCTAAGTTAAATGGTGTTGTTTTTTATTGCATCTTTTCTCAACACATCATTTCTCAACATTGCCATGTCACCCGTTCGTGTCGTGATGCAAACCTTATATTAAAATTTGCCTATAATCAGCTAGTCAAGATGCTTTTCCAATGTCTATGGATAAAGTGTAACCCCATTGGTTGCACGAGTTAAACAATACAAACAGTGAAGTAAAAGTTATTCTATTTGTCAATATTGTTATGGGATGGTGGCTTTCATGATAGTCCTTTCTCCAATCCACCATCTGGCTTCCAATAATTCAACATCATCCGCATGATGTTGATGTCATTCATACAGTGATCAAATCTTATTGTGAATCTCCCTCAATTTCTTTGAGTATGTGCTCATCAGCTGGCTCAGGGTCAAGGTTTGTTATATTGAAAATTCTAGTTTGTTATATTGAAAATTTCTAGAATCATGGTGATGTTTGCAAACATGTTTTTCCAATTACTTTTATATAATAGTCAAAGGTCTTGGAACTATTTGAATCCGTGATGCAAACATGCTTTTCCAATTACTTTTATATAATAGTCAAAGGTCTTGGAACTATTTGGATCCATGATGCTCATATGCAAATGAGGAAAATGATACATTCATCCTCCCATTGCATGCCATTTATAATTCACACTATTTTTTCTTTTAAAAAAATTATACACTATCTTATTGAAATGCATACAGTTATGTTATATGAAATGATATATATGACGAGATACATTAATGCATTTTTTTTTTACTTTGAAAACTAAAATAAAAATTTAGTTCATATACTATAATAGAATCTCATATATTATGATAAAGCAGTATATGTCATGCTATCAGTATACAAGGTGCAAAACGGGTGAGTGTATTAGCGCTTTAAAACAAATGATGGAAAATGATATGTTCAACCCCCATGCAACCTCAACTACAGTCCACACCGATTTTCTTTTTTTTAAAACTCATATTCTCCCATTGAAGTACATACAGTTATATGAAATGAAGTATATACTGAGATATAATAGTTTTTTTTTCGTTTGAAAAAATGATAAATTTTGTTCCGCCATACACTATCATAGAACCTCATATACTGTGATAGTACATTATATACTACTTTATCATAGTGTATGGGCTACAAAACAGACCGAGTGTATCGCGTTGCAATATGGGATGCAAAAATGATATGTTCAACTTGTGTGTAGTCTCATCCGCAGTTCATCATCGATTATCTTTTTCCAAAAAAATACTCCATTGAAATATAATATTATAGAATTGAAGTATACACTGAGATACATTAATATTTTTTTGTTTGAAAGCATGAAAAAAAAAATGCAACCTTGTACACTGCGAGTCATAGATGGGACCATGCTGGTTGTACAAGCACAACATTGTATCCTGAGCAAAGCATAATCCGTTTCACAGTGTATATCTCTACCACAGTATCTCATTTTCTTTACATATATTGAATCTGGTTTATAATTAATAGTTGAGCGCTGATACGCGCAGTCCGTTTTGCAGCCTGTTTACTATGATAAGTAGTATATACTACATTATCATAGCATATAGGTCCTATATAGTATATAACTCAATTTTTTTTTTCATTTTTTCATTCTGAAAAAAAATACACTCATGTATCTTAGTATATACTTCATTTTATATAATAGTATGTACTTCAAAATGTGAGTGTATGATTTTTAAAAAATCATGGACTGCAAAACGGACTGCAATTGGGGCTGTGTATATTTTTTTCCTTGTAGTTAGATGGTTTGGGCCGACGCAAAGCCACCATGGGAAGTGCAGGGTGTGATCTGGAAAATTTCATCTGCTTCAGAAAATTTGATAGTTAGAAGTTCTCTCATGTAATGAGATAAATAAATGGTTTGGCTGACTTTGTGGCATGGATTCAAATGGAACCATGGTGGATATTGATAGAGATGATAAAAAGAAAGCTATGACAAAATCATTTGATTAACAAAACAATAATGATTTTTAGGCCCAATTGCTAAACCCTATCCCAAGCCCCATGAGGTGGCAAGTTTGAATTACCTATATTACCCCCTCAACTAATCGGATTGAGCTTTCCATAACCACCCCCATTAATCCCGATGTGGTTATGACTTAGAGATTCTTTCCCTTTTGAAGATATCAATTTAATTGGACAACAAAAAAAATCACGATTTACCATTTCTTGATACAGAATGATCGGTTGAAGCGAAAACAAATATCAATTTTATTTTTTGATTCAGATTTGTTCGATGAGAGAGAAAATTACACAACTATTTTTTTGTGTGAATTGATTGTGGTGCAAATAATGGTGATCATCCAGGTTAAACTTTTTTGGACCCCCAAAAAAATCATGATTTACAATTTTTAATTTCAGATTGATCGGTGGAACTGAAAACAAATATCAAATTCAGATGCATGTATTTGAAACACATATTCTTTAAATAGATTTCAGATACACTTAGATGAACAATGTGTGGAAGGGAACTTTAACGATTGAAATGTTTCATGTTTAATTTTTTAAATCAGTGATTTAATTTTTTAAAGTGCAAAAATGTCTTCTAATGGTCATGTTTATGTCACAAAAAAAAAAGAGGAGGTTTCATTGTGAAAAGAAATTTAATTTTTTCTCTCTCTTGATCGCTGGAATTTTTTTCTTTTTTTTTTCGTCTAGATTCACCCAATTCGGAATCCCTAGGTCATAATTTTTTTTTTGAAATTTGTTCAATCGATGAAGTTTCAATGATGTCGCATTTTTATGGATTTTGTTATGAGAAATTAATGATGGTATAATTTATTGAAACCAATTTTTAAAAACCTCTGAAAAGTAATAATATCATTGTCTTTTTTATTGTTTGAAAATATCAAATAGGGAACCAATAGAAAAATGTCATCTGTTGAGACTCATCAATAATTTCTGAGACATAAGTAACAACACTATTAACAAAAAGAAAATGGAGCATGTACACTTATAATAAATGGAGCATGTAATTTATAATTCATTCAAATATGCATTTCATTTATTTTTTATTGAACATATGCTTTAAAAAGAAAATCAAAACATGTGAAGGTCGCAACAGGCCATAGAATTGTCCCTAACATTATTTTCCCTTAAAAAAACAAACAATGAATCCGCAGCTCTTAAGCCCATCAAGTCAGAAAATTCTCATCATAACACTTTAACTGCACCCAAAAAACTAAAAAAAAGGCTTTGCAGGGCCACATTGCATTACAGCATTAATTGATTCTCTACAAAGAATGAGATAAGTACAACTCATATTTACATTCTCTAAAACTACAAGTTTCACAATTCAGAATTCTAGTATGTAAATGTGACTAATATCACTTGTTTTTTCCTCTTTTCATTTTTTTTCACTCATCACCTGCAATAAGAAATGACTAAAAAGAAATATATATATCAAGTTGCGTGATTCTGACCACCTGTTATCTAAAAATATTATCAGGACTGCCAGAAGAGATCAGGGTCACTACTGTACAGCGAACGGTCTTGAATCTCTAGATTAGCGACGTGCCAGTTAATGAGTTGTGCTTGAACAAATTTACATAACACCAGTCCAGTTGAAAATACCCACCATCCACTTTCATCCCTGCAATAACCACATTTATGTCCATAAATATTGTTGATCAAAACGTACTGTCTAACACACGGAAAAAGAGGAGATTACTCACGAGCTGAGATTCCAAGGTTGAAAATTAGGGTGCTTATTACCAGCTGAGGTTTGGGTCTTGTAATGTACAAACCCACAAACAAATGCTACTACCTGTTGCAACACATAAATATATAGTTTCACAAAAGTGAAAAGAAAATCAAATTCATCAACAGAAAACTAACACATGTAGGAACAGAAGGACCCCCGAGTCTAAGCTACACCATGCAACAATTCAAGTTTCATGTAACAAATAAGAGTGGTAAAATATGCATGTTTACAAAGTGTCAGAAAATTTTCTCCATGGCATCCATCATGTGAAAAAATGCTGGTGTCATTATAGTTTATGACACTTTCTGGAAAGATCACTTATTTTGAAGCATTGAACAAGACAGGGGGAATATTCAATCTGTGATTTACTTCGGAATGATTGATGATTTAAAGCTGGGTTGAGTGTGGATGTTCAGTTTGTACAAGAAGAAAAATTTCTGGTGTGAACCAAGAATGTGGTGTAGATTGGACCATACTGTTTGTACCGGAAGTAAAACATTATTGCCTAATAGAGCAGAAAGCTAGAAAGTTGGAAATATGAATCCTAGGAAAATTAGAAAACCGTTATTTCCTGGAATTACACAAGCTGGAATGATCACAACTTGTACCTTTTATTGTTGCCCAACCAAGAGACTGCCTGGACATGCAGTTTACTTTTCCTAGTAGCTATTAGTGAACTTCCTGGAAAATTACAGGATATTGAATACTAAAAAGAATATAATGGTGGTGGTTGATTAACATAAGATTGACTAATTTAAGAATGTGATACAAAAATAATCATAATAAAAATAATGTGTCCAAGTATTATTCATGTATTATTGTAATACTACCTAGAAAAATGTTTGGTATGCCAAAGTGGACCCCATCAAGTTTAGATTGTTCTATATGCAATTAGGCCCATGAAACTAAATGAAAGATTGCAGCTCATAGTTTTCAGGCCTGATCGACATAAAAAAAATGCATTCATCTAATGCAAAAGACATGCTTACCCGTCAACCTCTAATAAGTTCTGTGTACACAGAACCAGATAGCATAGTAAAACAAATAAAACAGATTCACAAATAAAACAGAATCAGATAGCAAACCAATGGTACAGCATGAAATTAGATCTGAAAAGGGAATAAATAACACAAATAATAGAAGTTCGATAGAACAAGAAACTTACAACGTTAATCAATGATGTAATGTTCCATAAGGCATATACACGTGCCAGACCTGCTGATCTCCTTGGTCCATGACTAAAAAGTGCATTAATTCCAGCAGGGAATGGAAGAAGTATGCCCAAAGGAAGGATAAACAAAACTAAGAAGACATCCCCCAGTGAAAAAGAATATAACTGGAGTAAAGTGAGCAGTACTAAGCTAAAATCTGCTAGAAGAAGTATTGAGATGAGAAGACCGACAAGATCCTGCAGTGATGGGGAAAAAAAGTAAGATATTAACTTCTTCAATGATTTAAAAATTAACAAAAGCTGAAAAAAATTGGTGAAAACAGAAGATTATACCTGATGGCCAACAGGTTTAGTATTACGCAGTACAAGTGAGCATGGGTAAGAAAAATTCTTCTTCTCCTCGAGATTGCAGAGGCTAGAAGTGTTTATAACTCCTCCATAAATCCTCTTACGAGTCGCAATAATCTCATTATTAATAAAATTCCCGAATGAATTGTTGCTGTGAACATTGAATCATGCAGAGCATGAGCGCTGTCAGAATTGAACTTACCAAGGAGGCACAAACAGCACAATTTACCTATGTGAACATTCACCAATTAAAAAGAATGGAAACACAAATTACCGCGATGGCTGTTCAATTTTTCTTGAGTCTGAATCATTAACTGCTATCAATGCAGGTTCTACTTCAGTAGCCGACACCACAAGACCAATCTGGCAATATCCAAAAGATGTGGCCTGTAACCAGGCAAGATCAACTGAAACGCCATGCATGCTCAAAGCAGGATTAGCATGAGTTTCAAGCCAACTGAGAACTGGCAAAAAAGTTTGCCTTAGCCTTCCACGTCGAGCTAATCTCAAATGAGCATTCAATCCAGCGACCAGACGATACCAAACAGTTGGTGGCACAGACTACAAAATGAGTTACATTGCTATCAGAAGTGACGAAAGAAGAATCATTTAAGTAATTGATTATCAATTAAATGTCTTTCTACACATGACCTATAAATTACAATTATCTGATCATATTTGTAGAGGGCAAACCTGGCTCATGAGGCTGGTAAGAACATTGTCACTATGAAGAGAAAAAGGAGCCATGTAGCTCCCATCCCCGCCGAAGAGTAAACACATGGGAAATCTTTGGTGAAGACGAGGAGGTAGATCAGGTTTTTTTCATCTCCACCAAGAAAAAAGTCAACATATGCAAGCATTAAATCAGGAGTCGCAGCTACC